>JAWDHC010000135.1:0-74567 GCA_036172615.1 Curvularia verruculosa | reverse complement strand
AGTAGGTGCTGTGGGTGGGTAGTGGGGGTTTTTGCGAGAAGAAGAAGCGGGTAGAGATGGCATGATAGGAGTAGAATGGCCGAGTGCCTAATTCCTCAGTTAGACGGTGCCTGCTTTGTACATATAGTTATGTACATTTTCTTTGATTTTCGCCCGAGGGAAGGAAATGCCGTATACATGTCCATAATTTGTGCAGAAACGAAATAGTATTTTTCATTTTTCTTTGCTGTATACATGCAATTATCATTGTAAACTCTTCCATCACACCTCACGTACAAGAGACCCAATTGCCAATTCAAAAAACACATATACATGCAATTACTTTCTACGAAACAAGGGTATGATTTTGTATTGATGAGTGTCATAACATCGTAATCATTTTACCCAAACACACACAAAAATGCAGTAATTCCTTAATCTTCTCCACTCCCCCCTCGACCTCCATATGAATCGCAGAAAAAAAAGAGAAAAAAAAGAGGTCTCTCGCTATGCCAATGCTATATGCTTTGTTTATGAACACATGTTCCCCTAGAAAAGGTAGGAAAGCGAAAAAAAGTGGGGAAAAAAGAGGAAAGAAAAAGAGTCTTCTACATTTTGTTCTCACTTACCCACTCAGCGGATAAAAACAGAGAGGGAAGTGAGAGAGAGAAAAAAAGAGAAAAAGGTGTTGTGAAAAGACGCCCAGACAAAGGGTATATCGTAATTATGGTACAACCAGAAAGCAGAGTAGAAAAGAAAGAAAAGAAAGCAGTACTTGCTTCGGAAGGGGGGTTCATTAACCCCGTGTGTCTGTTTGTGTGAGTGTGCCCTTTCTATTACGCCAAACGCGAAAGGAAAAACGCTGCAAAATATGCCATGCAAGTTCAAAGGAGAAATTCCTTCATGGAACTTGCCACGAGAGAGACAGACTTTTGTGTATGGTTGGATAGTGGAAGACTTGCTTCACTTCATACCCATTTTGCGGAACTTGCGGGATGCGCGCCGGCGCAAGCCATTCATGCCCATGGCCTTCCGGAGGCTATCCCTATCCCCATCTTCGTCTTCCTCAATCTGAGGCGGGAGATGTTTGCGGCCGTGACTGTTCTTGACCGAATTCTGGTGGGCGATGATGTTTTGTTCGCGCCAGAACATGCGCTTCTGGTCAATCACCTGCTGTGACAGATTGCCGAAACCCTTCTTGACGAATGCCAGATCGTGCAAGATGTTTGGGTCGAGACAGCGCCTGGGCAGTGTCTGAACGGCCATGAAAATCTCTCCGTCGCCTGGACGGTACTTTCGAAGTTCTGGCTCGCCGAGCTTGAAGATAGCAAGGGCATAGCGGTACAAGGCGCGTGGACCCTCGTACAGAAAAGCATCCCAAACACGAAGGACGGTTTCAATCGGAAGTACGCCCACGAAAATGCTCATAAACCAAGATGTACATGAAAGAGCCACGGTAGGCTGACGTTGGAATTTGGAGTTTGGGTGGGCAAACGAGCCAGCGCCCGTGTTGATGAGATCGGTGTCGTTGATCGAGGCCCAGACCTTGGGTAGATAATCCTTGATCAGCATCATGAGAACGTTGACCTCGGTGTTTGCAAGGCTGCGAGCGTGTGCGCCTGGGAGATGGTTTTGCGTGATAATGGTCAAGAGAATGAAGACCTTTTCCTTGTCCTGCTTGAGGAAGAGCAGCAAAAGACCGGCGATAAAGTTGAGTGATTGACAGTATCCAATGTGGGGGTTGTTGAGAGCGAAGCACGACAAAACCTCACGAAGGTCGCGGATCAGCGCTGGCTCTTCGTCCGATTCCCCGTCTAGCAGGTCAGTCGCTGGCTCCGGACGAAAGTGAATGTTATCCGGGAAAGTCCTGTCTAGATCACGCTCAATGGCATCCTTGTCGTCCTTGTTGAGCTCGCCGCGTTGCAAGCGGGCTACCAGAGACTTGTAGAGGCCAATGTTTTCTTTTTGGGTAATCATGTGCTGACCACCAGAGTAGAACCACCACATGGCGCCTCGCCACTCGGGAGGATAACCCTTGCGTGCATATCTCTTGACCTTCTCGCACATGTCTGGGAATCTCGTCGGCTCGTCAGTTGGCAAGCCTTGCTTGGCCATCAAAGCAATCCATTTGCCGCGTCGACGTGAAATGTGCTCTTCGTATCTCGCCGCCCAAGCATTGTACTCTTGGACATTGATCTTCTCAGATGCCTTTTTGAAGCCGTAACGATCCCTTTCCACGGGGGTGGCGGTCTTGCGCAGGCCAGGCATAACCACGGGGATGGGGCGCCCCTCGGACGACATATCGGAGTCTTGTGGCGCTTCTGGTTTGCTTTTTGTCGGGGCAAGTTGAGCCATCTTGCCGAGATCAAGCAATGCGCTCTTCCGGTCGTACACACTGGTAGAAGCCCGGCGGGGAATCGCCTCATCTTCGTCAAGTTCGGGAAGCTGCTGTGATCTTTGCATAGGCGGGGATTGTGGGCCATTGTTACCACCGGAATTTGAGCCGTAGGAAAAGGTACGTGAGCGACTGGGTCTTTTGCTGTGCCGCTTTGAATAGGCTTCGATGCTCGCCCAATCCTGACGCGAGAGTCGAGATCGGCTAGAAGGCAACTGGGGCAGTCCAGATATTTCGCGGCGGATGCTGTCGAGCTGAGAACGACTTGAACTGGCACTCTTCGAGTAGCGATGGCCTTTGCGGGTGGCACCCTCGAGGCCCGTGGTTTCAGTGGTTCTGAGAGACAAAGCCTGCAGTGTGACGGATACACGACGGGGCATGTCAGCGCTAGACCGTTTCATTGCAGTTGACATCCTCTTCTTCGGAATCTGCACTACCGCCTGAATGGTTCGTGGTGTGAATGGGACCGCCGCCTTGGGCATATGCTCCATGGACAAGTCATCCTGGTCAGCTGCGTCTGGATCATGCACATCATCAGAATCCGATTCGGTCCTGGTACGTATGGCCAGCGGCATCTTCTTCTCTGTGTGCTCCTCTGTCGGATCCTCGACATGGGAGTCCAAATGGTCGTCCCAACGCTTGAGACTCTCGTTGGACTGGAAGGAATCTAGTGAGTCAAAATCACGGGATGGGGTTTGTGATAGCTCGGGTGGTTCCGAATCGAGGCCACTGGGTGAAGAAGGGTTTCGGAAGGCACTGCCAGGCCCAACAATAGGGCTACGGTCCTCGTCGTCCTCGTCGTAAAAGTACGAGTCGAGCACGTCGCTGACGGCATCCAGCTGCTCCTCCTCTTTGGCGATGTCGAGCGTCGGCATCGCTTCTGGAGATTCGTCTCGGTCACGCAGACGATCTCTCGATTGATCTCTAGAATAGTGGCCGCTTTGTAGGTCGCTAGCAATGGAGCTACGAGCCGTGATGATGCTGCTTCGTTCTGTGCCGCTTGTTTCCATCAGACTGGAAGACGCGTTTGTCCATCCCGAGCGAAAGCTAGCACGTGGCTCCTCGTTGCGGAAAGGCCGAACGGGGGGAGGGTAGTAGTCGTTGTGTGACCAGTTGGGGACGCCTCTGTTGGGCTTGTAGGTTCCGGACAGGTTGGCTCGCTCGGTGGTACGGTACTGGGCGTAGTCTGGGATGGATGTGGCAGATCTCAGGGCGGGCTGGAAAGAGGGAGCAGGGCCAGTCATTCCACGGGCTCTGAAAGGAGGCAGAGGAGGCGCCGAAAGGTCCTCGTTAGACGAGTTCCATGAAGGACCATCCGAGTTGACAGGATTGCTGGCCAGAGGATTGAAAATGGTACGTAGGTCGGGCGAGCAAGGGGCACTGTCCTGGCGGGCCATTGCCGAAGGACCCGTCGGGGACATTGGGGGCTGGACCGGGGTGGCGTGGCGGGAAGAAGGGACAGCAGCATGGCGGAGTAGAGAAGGAGCTCGCGAGCGCTGGGAGAATTTGGGCGAAGAAAGCGTCGGGCTATCGAGAGGCGTCGGGCTGTAGGCTGGGCGGTCGTGGGGCTGGGTGGCTACAACGTGCATTTGCAGCTGTGTCGGATGCTTTGAGCGGAGTGCACCGAAGCCCTTTGTGGCAGCATATGGGATCTGGGGCTGCGGAGAGGCCGGAGGGGTGTAATCGGCAGGAGCGGTTCGGTGGTGGAGTGGGTTAGCTGGGACAGCTGTTTCGGGATCGCGGACAGGGTGGTGGTGGTGAGCGTGGGAGACGCCAGGCGCGACGCGCAGGAGGGTGTCGCCCATTGCGTGGTGCAGATAGTAGTAGCAGCAGTGGACTTGAGAGGGGCGTCAAGGGCGCTCATTCGGACGGGGTACTGGACAGCTCTGGTTTGGTGATTTGAGCGGACATTCTCGAGGGGGAAGGGAAAGCGGACGGGACTGGTTTGAGCAGCGGAGGCAAGGGGAGAGGGCCGTCGAGGTAGTAGTGGTAGTGGAGACGGACGTGGTTGAGGAGTGCGTGTGTTCGTCTTGTTGTTGTTGTTGGCTGGGATAGGGTGCGTGTGTTATGCGCGGACGGCAGTTGCTTGGACTGAGGGTTCGCCGGGTGTCGCAGCGTCGGGCCTTGCAGCACTCGAGCACAGAGAGGAGGCGATTGGCCAGTGGGACCTCAATGCGGGCGTGGCGGCTAAGAAAAAAAAAGATGGTGGTGGTGGTGTAGAAACGAAGGCGGCGAGCAAAGGTAAGGAGCGTAGAACGGGGCAGGGCAGGGCAGGCCAAGGCACAGGCACAGGCACCGGGCAGTCAGACGGTAGTGAGGACGGAAGTGCGGCCAGTGTGTAGCAGGAATGCCTCCTTCGGCGCTGCGATGGGTGTAACTGACTCTGGACAGGGCTGCCAAGGCGCGACGGGCGTGGCTCCTTCATCCCCGATGCTAATGGCCGACTCAGGGGGGCCACCGGGCGGGTCGAGCGTTTCAAGGGCGGGCGGCGGAAGTCGTCGGGGAGCGTTTGCCTGCCCTAGGACGGCCCAAATGGGGGCGACGATGCATAAGCGCTCTCGACAAGAGAAAAAAAAACAAGCAGAGTTCCATGGTAACGTCGCGCGCACCGCGAACGCGTGCCCGGCCAATGGCAGCGCCCCAATGCTGGCACAGCGCCTGCACTGCCTCGCGCTGCCTACGCCCGGGCGCGTGTGCAGCTGAGTACCTGAAATTGGGAGGCTGCTGCACTGCCGCTGCTACAGCCATGTACTAAAAGTATAGCAGGTAAACAGCAGCCAGGAAGCTCTTGATCAAGACGATGCCATTGCCCTCTCGCCTGGGACGGGGCCCCAGCACAGGCCGTTGGCCGGCCCAGTTAGGCAGGCACCGAACCGCGGCTGCCCTTGTCGCGCGCTTCTAGAAGACCGGCAGTCGGGGCATCCCTGGCCTTGCCACGCGGCTCGCTTCACGAGTACGATTTAGCACCGTGTAATCTGCTGTAGCAACTACTATAGTAGGACGCTGCTCAAGGGAGATTTGCACATGACGACATGCTGTTCTGCTCATTCATCTCGTCTGCCCTCGCTACCCTGCTGCCTGACCCGCCCGCCGTGCTCGAGACATGGCGATCTGCAAAAGACGACACTCACTAACCCTCTGCCCACTGCCCACCACGCGACCCTTCCGCATGCAAATTTCGCCAAACGCCAACCATGCAATCAATGTCTAGCTGTTGCTGACCACCGTGCTGTCCGAACCGCTCTGCCTCGCCGCCTCGCCGTCCCTGTCCTGCTGTCCTGTCTCGTCCTGTCCTGTCCTGTCTGTCCTGTCATGTCCCGTCTGCTCCACCGCGCGTGCCCACGTGGTCACGGCCCTCATTTGGCATAGCGCTTCACCCAGTCCTTTGCGTTCTTGTCAAACTCGGCGCGGTTCTCGCGGTACTCGTTGGCAATCGATGGCTCAATCGCATCGTCCGGGTTGGGCTCAATCAGCAGCGTCTGAATCAGGCGCAGCACAGAGACGACCTTGTTTGGCGGCTTCCACTCGTCCGGGCGCAGCAGTCCCAAGCACATGGAGCCCTTGTCGTCGTTGCTGACGTTGGGGTGGTAGATCTTGGTCCGGAAGCTCACCACCGGCGGCTTGAAAGGGTACTCGGTTGGGAACGTAATCTCGAGCTTGAAGTGCCCGCCCTGTCAACGTCATGAGTTAGTGTCCATGTATGTGCACGCACCCAACAGGTCCATCGTTGCCAAAAAAACAAACCCGCACGTACCGCGTAGGCAGACTGCTCCGGACCATCCATCAACACCTCCCACTTGGTCATGTTCTGTTCGTCAAAGTTGATCTTCATGCCTGGCGGCGTGTCGGCCATGCACTCGCCATACTCCTGCTCAACCGTTAGTCACCTTGCTTCTGCCATTCCAACAGACGCTTGCCTTCAAGATACGCTTCTTAGCGCCGGTGCTCATGGTGGCGGCGCTTTGGTTGGGACTGCTCTTAGTACAAGTTGTTCTCGGATGGCAGGCTGCAGCACCAGTCCTGGGTTTTTTTCCTTTCCTTGTTTCTTTCTCTATCGCACGAGCAGGCGGAGAAAATGGCCGGTTCGAATCAATCAGCAGAAACAGCCCACTAGGTTGGTCGACAATAACAACAACAATAGTGAGCGGGTTGCAGTGGTTGAGGATAGATGGATGAGTGGGATGGGGAGAGAAGGGCGGATGTGGGGAACGTTGGCTATGAATGACGAGGTTGCTTGGGATCCCTTAGTCAAAGCTCCGCACGCGGCCCGGATGAGAACCAGCCTACACGCTGGGTGGCGGCTGCAGGTGCTCGTTAGCATTTTGGCTCGCCTCTTTGCAGTCTACACGACATGTTCTCTTGACCATTATGCTCTCACTCTCTCCCACTACCATGGGGGAGTGCGACGTTGCCATCCAGCGACGTCATAATAGTAGGAAACACTCGGCACAGGGCCCGTGTCGATGACCAGTTTGGACCATACCACAAACGTGAAGCTCATTTACGAACAAGCGAAACATGCAAGCTCAACCCCGGCCTTACGGTGACTTGACGCAACCTTGACCAGCAACAGCAGTCTTGTTCATGTCTCTTCCAGCTACCAGACAGCCGCCAGATCCGTCTAGAACCCCCTAGCCAGTAGCGGCGACAGCAGGGCGCCCGTTGTGACTACGGCATGAGGCTTCGGCCGTGACGGCGAGTAGCTTCCCACGGCATTGTCAAATACACACATAGTATAATGCACCACTACGAATCATGCTCGCCATCTCACACAGCGCTGGCACCTCATGCGTTGCACCATGGCCTAATGACTCACGGCAGCGCATAAGCGCAAAGCGATACTCGACCATGACCGATGTCCGCTCACTCTGCTGCACCTAGTAAACTTACTCCTCATTACACACCTATCGGCCATGAGTCACCATCCGCCCCTAAAATAAAACTGTCCCCGTCCGACGGCTCTTCTGCACGTCACGTTACACCGCGACATGGACGCGCCGAGCACATCCAAGACATGTTGCCCAACACGCCCACATTCCGTCGTGATGGCCATGGATCTACATCAGCCCATGTAATACGAGTCCATCCCCCATGTCACGTGGCGTCCCTGGGGCGTGTCTCGCTTACAGGACATACTCGGCAGCCTGACTGTAATCGTCCTGTTACATATTAAACAAACACCATGCATGCGCCATGCTGAGATATCCAGGACGATGCGCCGAATCGGGACGCTGCTATTGTTGCCGCCTGGCTGCCTGCTTCCTCTCCTGCATCCAGCCATGCTGCCGGCTTTCTCCTTTGACGAGTAAAATCGCCCATTTGCGTTCAACACAGCCCAACGCTAGCCATCCCCCCGGCAGGGATGCCACTTGGCACCGCCAGTATTTAATCGTCGGCCTCCCCGCCAACCTCGCCCGCTACGCCTCACGATCAGCGAGTTCGACAACCCAAGTGTGCTTTGTCTTCACCCACCAGTGTGGATAGGCACGCTTAAGCTCTTCGAATCCTCTCTCACTTTTCACCCCCGAAAGGTCTGCGAGTTTCGAGAGTTTCCAGAGCTCCCAAACTTTCCCATGAACGTTGCGTCACACTAACCTGTCCACTCTTTACGAGAATTCCCCCCTCGCTCGCTCTCTCCGTCGCTCGCTTCATCATGTTCGGAAAACGTTCTTTCGCTAGCTCGAAGGAAAAGGACCGTTCAGGCAAGATCACAAAGCAGCCAAAGAGATCGGTTCGCGAAGCCTCCAAGCACAAGGCCATGGCCGAGAAGCTGGAGACGCGCAGGGACAGCCCCATGATGGACGGAGCATCCCCCCAGTTGACCTCCGCCATCGTCACAGTCGTTGTTGGTTCTGAACAGCGTCTGTTCGCTGCGCACGAAGACGTCCTCTGCCACTCTCCGTACTTTGCCGAGCTGCTACGGAGCCAGTTCTTCGAGTCAACTAACCGCCGAATCGATCTGCCGACCGAAGAGCCGGAAATCTTTAGTTGCATCCTAGAGTATCTCTACAAGGGTGACTACTACCCCTGCCTTGTCCACGATAAGCGCCGCCAAACCTGGATGCTCGAAGGTGCAATGCCTTCACCTAACCCAAACAAACCTGGCGACCGCGCACCCGCCGCTGTCGAGCCAACTTTTTTCCACTCTGGCGTGGGAGACGTGATTCTCCGCGACACAGCCATCTACTGCGCGGCTGATCGTTACGGCCTTGAAGAGCTCAAGAAGCTCTCCCTGCGCAAGCAGGGCCTGCAGAGCGGGATCGAGGTTGGAACCATCTTGCGTAGTGCGCGCTATGCCTACGAGAACACGCCAGACAGCGACTCGCGTCTGCGCGCTCATTACCTCGCTCTGATTATCCGCAGTCGCAAAACCTTTAAGCGTAGTGGAACCATGCAGATGGAGATGGAGATGGGAGGAAAGCTCTTCTTTGACTTGTTCGTGGCCATGTGTAATCACGTCGATGATCTTGCGGATGCGAGGTATGCCTTGTGCTTTTCCTCTCTGTCTTGATGCCTCCCCTCGTTTTTTTTGTTCTGTACATACTTGCTGTGATGTCACCTTAGCCACTAACATTTTCTCAGCGCCTCTGCTCGCGGTACTCCCAGGACCATCTAAAGGCCCACGTACTATCTCGTCATCAGAACTGCCCGACAAATGCCACACAACACGGAGTCCCTAATCAAGTTGAACCCCCGAAACTCCGCCTCACCTCAAATTGCCGACAAGCGACATAAAACGTGAAAATACAAAAAAAAACGCACCATGGAACCGGAGTCGAACGGGTTGGTTCCCCTCTGTTTTCACTGCTTTTCCCCGGCGCAATAGTGTTGTTGCATCAGTCATCCTCTCTCCTCATATGCTACTTTAGTCCCTTCCCGTGGTACTTTGGTCACTCCCATCTCATCTCTTTTCCCCCCTCAAAAAAGGAAAAAAAGGAGTAATTACCCATCTAGCCCCTTATTGTTTACTGATTGACGACGCCTGTACACTCCATTCTCCTCTCCTGCTTGCGGGAGAGAATACATTTGACGAAACTGTGTTTCTTTCCTTTGTTCTGAATGGGGACGAGAGTGTCTTTGTTGTCCACTTACGTGGGGGGTCTGTAATGGAGAAGAGGCATGAAGGAATTTTTTGTTCTTTCGTTCTCTCTCTCTCTCTTCTTTTTTTGTGTTACTCACTGCTTGGTGCCGTTGATCTACGCTTGAATAGGATCAGACTGCGGAGGAATATTCTTAGCGGTTGGCAATAATGAGAAACCTTTTCGGCCGCCTCTAATATCGGTTTGTCTTCTTCTTGATTCCATGTGTAGTCTATTATGTCCCCCTTTTTCTCCTCCTTGGATCTATATGGTCAGAGAGAGAAAGAGAAAAAAAACACAGCCCGTCTACCTATCTACAAGCCCACCTCAAACTTTCCCTCGACCATGGCCCAAAACTCCTCGACAATCTTCTTCTGCCCTTCTCCCCCTCTCACCGCCAAATACCTCCTGCCCTCAACCTTCGGCTCCCAATTCCCCGGATTAGCATCGACCATAATACCCCCGGCCTCATTCAGAATGACCCATCCAGCACAAACATCCCAAGCCCAGCACCCGGCCTCCCAGTAAACATCCAACCCACCACTCGCAACGCCACAGAGATTCAGGGCCGCGGACCCAAACGACCTCAGCCCATGTACCATAGCACCGCCTTGCTCTTTCGTCGCCGCCAGCCGCTTAAACGTCTCGCTCTTGACGCGAAAATCATTGCCGTGCCTATCGCTCCCCCACTCCACGGCTACCAAGCACTTATCGAGCCCTTCCAGCGGCGGTGGGTCCTCACCCGTCAGCGGCAGACGCACGCTGCCATTCATGAAAGCGCCGTGGCCCTTGATCGCCGTATACAGCGTGCCGGTAAAAGGATTATACACCACGCCGACGGTGGGCTCGCGGTTCACGGCGAGGCCGAGCGAGATGCAGATGTAGGGGTAGCGGTGCACGAAGTTTGTCGTGCCGTCAATCGGGTCGCAGATGAAGGTCGGGGCTGAGGTTAACGCGTCCCCGGTTTGGTACGTTTCTTCGCCCATGAAGGAAAAACTGGGGTACGCGGCGCGCAGGGAGGTCGAGATGAGGGCTTCGACGGCGCGGTCGGTTTCCGTGACAAGGTCGACGGCTGCGAAGGAGGTTAGGCAGTGGGGTTGTGTTGTGGGGATTTAGGAAACGGGTTGAAGGAGAGGGCATAGGAAGAGGGTGTAGGAAGAGGGTGTAGGGGACATTGTGAGCTGGATTATTGGGCATGGTGAAGTGAATCATGAGAGAAAGAAGTGTTCCCTACTGCGTACAATTCTTCTTTGATCCCGAGGACGAGGTTGTGGGCTTTGCGGCGACGATGCGTTCGCCGGCTTGTTTGGCAATCGACACCATGAAGTCGTGGATTTCTTGGAGATTGAGGTCGGCCATTTTGTCCAGAGTCGCGGCCAATGACAATTCTAGAAAAGAGACAATGGGAGCTGGGAGAAGCTGGAGATTGGGTCCAAGAGTGTTTTTGACGGTCTTTCAATGGGATTCAATAGCTAGATGTTGTAACTGTTACCTACTCCTGCTACCCCTCGGTGGGGCATCCACGCGGGATGCGCTCATACAGGACCCCAACTAAGAGTTGCTCAGCCTTGTCTCGGCAGTCACGCAGTCAGGCAGACAACGCGTCGCCCTCTTCAGCCTCTCCGAGTTCACAATGAGTTGTCCTTCCTCTCTACTTACACCAGCCCTTTCCTTGGGGAGATTGGGTAAATGATACCCATACAGCTTTCCAAAACGCAATGTCGCATACGAGCGAATTCCATGGGCCGATCGACGGCCGCATCGTCATACCAGGGACCCACACCGCAGCGGGCGGGACGACCAATTTCCACTTCAGCTGCCCGTCAGGACAGGGTAAGAGCGCTTGCAATACAACTAGGGAAGATCTCTTTACTTATACTGCTACTTAGACCATCCTATCAAAACGCGTGAGGCCTTCTCGACGGTGCCATTCGCACCGGACCCCGACTTTGTCCACCGACCTGCCATCGCCGCCTGGGTGCGCGACAAATGTGCGGGACCAGGCGCGCGGGCAGCCCTGGTAGGCCTCGGCGGAATAGGGTACATCGACGCCGCTATACCAACTCGCCAATACTTGGAGTACTGACAAACGACAGCAAGTCTCAGCTCGCTCTCCAGTACGCCCACAGCATTCGTAATGCCACACCGCAGACGTTTATGTTCTGGGTCCACGCGAGCACCCAGGCTCGGTTTGAGGAAGCGTACCGAGACATTGCCAACCAGCTGAAGCTGCCAACAAGGGACGATCCGAAGGTGAACGTGTTGCGGCTAGTGTGCGACTGGCTGCGTGACGAGACCAACGGACGGTGGGTGATGATCGTTGACAACGTAGATAACATAGAGACCTTCTTCCCGTCACGAAGTCGCCAGCGAGATGATACAGAGGCCAGCGCGCAGATACCACTAGCCACTTATCTCCCCCAAAGCCCCAATGGGGCAATACTGATTACATCTCGAAGTAAAGATACAGCGGCTAGGTTGGCGGGAGGCTACAACAAGATCAAAGAGGTACTCGCAATGGACGAGGACGAAGGCTTGCAGCTGCTCCGCAACAAGCTGCAGGACCCGCCAACTGAAGAGAGTGCTGTAGGTCTGCTTCGCGCTCTCGACTGTATACCCCTCGCTATTACCCAGGCAGCTGCGTACATCAATCGAGGGGCACGCATGTCAGTCGCTAGGTATCTAGCCGAGTTTCGGAAGAACAGCAAGAAGCGAGAAAGTCTGCTCAACTGGGACGCAGGCGAGCTGCGTCGTGATGAGAGTGCATCCAACTCAGTAGTAACGACTTGGCAGATGTCGTTTGAGCAGATCCAGCAGGAGAGGCGGTCGGCTGCTGAACTACTGTCGCTAATGAGCTTCTTTAACCCGCAGGGGATACCAGAGTCGACGCTACGGAGGTACAGCAAGGATGCAGCAAACACAACTAATGCCGAGGACAGCGGAGGCGCCGAAGACCCATTCGAAGAAGACTTGGACACCTTACAGGCGTACTCCTTAGTGTCGATGAAAGCAGACAATGACACATGTGAGATGCATGCTCTCGTACAATTTTGCACACGAATATGGCTATCGTCGTTTGGTAATGTAGAGTACTGGGAGCAGAGGTTTGTCACGCTAATGGCGCAAGAGCTGCCTGACGGGAGATATGAGAGCTGGGGGAAGTGCCAGCAGCTATTTCCGCATGTCGAACCGCTCTTTAATACCGAGCCAGCTTCCAAAAAGGCGCTCAGGCCATGGGCACACGTGCTTACTAACGCAGGGTGGTATCTGTGTAAGAGAGGGAGGTACAATACTGCACAACAGATAGCGAGAGAGGCAGTTGCTGCTAAAGAAAGAGTACTGGGTAAAGACAATCAAGAAACACTGTTCAGTGTAGAGTTGCTAGCGGTGGTGCTGTACGCTCAAGGGAAGTACGAGGCGGCTGAGGAGATGCACCAACGAGTGCTGGAGGGAAGAGAAAAAACGCTTGGAAGAGAGCACTCTGATATTCTGACGAGCATGAGTCATCAAGCAAGGGCGATGTATGCTCAGGGGAAATACGAGTCGGCTAAAAAAATATACCAGCGTGTGCTGGAGAGAAGAGAGAAAACACTGGGAAAAGAGCACCTTGATACTCTAAAAAGCATGAGCAACTATGCAAGGGTGCTGCATGCTCAGGGGAAGTACGAGGCGGCTGAAGAGATGCAACAGCGAGTGCTGGAGGGAATAGAGAGAACGCTTGGAAAAGAGCACCCTGATACTCTAACGAGTATGAGTAACCAAGTAATAGTACTACATACTCAGGGGAAATACGAGGCGGCTAAGAAAATACAACAGCGAGTGCTAGAAGGAAGAGAGAAAATGCTTGGAAAAGATCACCCTTCTACTCTAAGTGCTATGAGCATGCTAGGGGACATACTGCGCATGCAAGAGAATTACAAGATAGCTGAGGAGATACAACGACAAGCGCTAGAGGGATTCGAGAAGACGCTTGGAAAAGAGCACCCTGATACTCTAGGTGCTATGAGGGACCTAGGGGAGATGCTGCGCATTCAAAAGAAGTACAAGGTAGCTGAGGAGATGCAACGTCAAGCGCTAGAGGGATTCGAGAAGACGCTTGGAAAAGAAAACCCCTCTACGCTAAATTCTATGCAATACCTCGCTTTTCTCTTACACGAGCTGCGCAAGTACACAGAAGCAGCAGAGCTCTACCAACGAGCGTGTGATGGGTACGCCCACCAGCTTGGCACTGACCATCCGACAACTATTGACTGCTGCAACGACTTCATAGCCTTGCTGAAAGAAGCGGCAGAGCAAGATGAGATACTTTAATGCGAGGGTCTGTCTTTGTCCAGCTTTTAATATTCCTTTCTTCTTCTCTTTATTGTACAGACTTGGAAGTAAGATACCCAATGGAAAATAATTTTTTACAACCAGCATCATCTGCCTAGATAGTAGCGTGATATAACGAGTAGCCTGAAGATGGTAATCATGAACAAGCATATCTGACGCCCTCTCTCTATTTTACTATGGACCTCGCTTCTTACAAGTGAAGTAGATGGAATGACTTGGATACCGTCACGATAGTCTAATACTAGATCTAAGGGTAAATACCCCTTGGAGATGTATCGCGGCACTGACTCGCAGCCTCAAGTAAGGAAAAGACTGATGGTGTGTTTAATGCTGCGAGTATTCTGCTCAGATGCTATCCTCTTAACAGTACTACCTAATGGCTATAGATCTTCGTAAATGTACCACACAGCTTTATTCAGTTGTGGCACTCGACTTCCCAAACGCCCGAAGTGCGAGAGAAACCCGCCTATTCTCAAGTCTCAGTCCCAAGTTTGCAGGTGTTGACATTGTGTATAGTGAGAAATAGGCTCGTGAATATCCTGATGTAATGGGCTGCTGCACTGTGGAACCAATCGAAGCCCTCGTAAACTCACCACTCGTCTAACCGTCTCTGATTGCGTATGTTTTTTTCCTCATAGATTACGCTGGATATGTTACGTGTGGTGCATCATCTATATCCGTCTGTCAATATCTGACTTGGTACCTTGGCACAACTACCAGATAGTAAACCACTTGTTCGAAAAGCTAGGAGAAGAACCAGACAGAAAACGCTTAGAAGTCACAGAGGCTTTGCAAAAGGATGAAGTATTGTTCAATTAGAAATCAGCCTGGCTATTGCCACTCGATCCAAACATCTAGACTAGCAATCCTCAAGCCTTAGTCTCTACTCTAACATCACCGACCTTCTTTTCTTCTCGGTCCATCTCCTCAGCTATCACATCAGCAGGGATACGGTCTGGTGTCTGGTTGACCAAAACAAGCATTGGGCCGAACGCCAATGCCATCAATCCAAATGTGACGCAGAAACCGATCATCGGGGACGTCTTGATTTGAGTGTTCATGCCGTAGGAGATGGCCTGGCCAACGGCTTCAAGAGCACGGAATGCAGCTCCGTTGCGAACATTCGCTATATATGGTCAGTTTCGAATATCACAAAAGCGAAAAAAGCATGACGAACCTTGGGCATCAGTTGCGAAGGAAGACAGCAACCAGTACATGTACGACTGCGATAACGGGCCAGTTGTCTGGACGAAGAAATACGGAAGAAAACTTCGTGCATATTTCGAATCGTCCCAGTCAATCTTGCCAGGGCTGTTGCTGTTGAATTCGGCCTGGATAACGATCGACCAGATATAAACGCCGAGGTTCAGAAGAACGACAGTCAGAAGACCCAGTTGAGCTCGACGTCGCTGACTGACGCCCTTCATGTCGAGAATGAAGCCCAGGCCGAAGCATCCGACAATACAGAAAAAGGGTGATATCAGTGAAGAAAGAGCTCGGGCGCGAACGCTGAAATATGTTGCAAGATAAGTTGACCAGGTACCACTAAGCCTTTGTCAGCAAATTCTAGTTGTGTATACTGAAGCGTCTTGACTAACCTGTAGAAGAATGACCAAATGGCCCAAAGAGCCGAGAGAATAATGAGCTTGGAAGTCATCGTGACCTTGATTTGCTTGAGCTCCTGCAGAGTACCAATCTTCTCAGAAACGAGAATCCTGGTTCCGTCTGAACGGACTACTCTTTCGAGTGGCGAGATGAGGAAAGCAAATGGCAGTGCCATGCACTCGATGATGAGGAAGGCGATATAGGTATCTGGTGTCACGCCACCAACGACGCCCTTTTCGTGATTCTTTGAGAGACTACACACGAAAACGTTAATTTTAGTCTGAGGTTTGCAACTGGAATAACTCACTTGATCGCACCACCCACGAGTTGTCCTAGGTTACGGGCAACGATCCAAAGAGCCAAGTATTTACCACGATCCCGATGGAGCAAGAGACATGATTGTACCAGATTCAGCCACGTACCACGTCGCTGACCCGATGCCTGTGAAAAAACTGCCCAAGATGAGATACCACTGATTGCCAAACTTGGAGTTGCAGTAGTATGATGAGCCTCGGATTGGGAACGAGCAAGCACCAATGACAAGAGCCCATTTTGTGCCGAGCTTGTTCACAATAATACCTCCCAAGGCACAGCAAATCGCGAGCATGGTGTAGTTGATAGCCGTTGCAATGTTTGAGGTTTGAGGAGTAGCAAGACCGCCTCCACCAAGGCCAGCAATGGCATCGGCCATGGCAGGACCGCAAAAGGCTTGAATGCTCAGCAAAAGCATCTGCGTCAAGCTGTTTTGCCAGACTCTCTTCCACAACGGCACAGTCCGCGCATACTCTTCTTGGTTGATCCTCTCATCTGCGACTTGGTATGTGGAGGGCAGGGGAGCGCTCCATGGGTCGCTGCCCTTGGTACGCAGGGCATCGTCGTCGCCACCGGCGTGGGTATTGGGAGGAGCAGCGTCGAACTTGGACATGTTGGGCGGTTTCCACAACAATTGCAAAAGTGAACAGCAGTGAAAGAACGGAGAGAAGGTCGAGCTCTGAGCTGACTATCCTGAACAAGTCTCACGCGACCCTTTATACACAACCATCGTACCGCAACATCTCCCATGCTTGCCTGTCTGCTATCTGATATCCCGGCTTATCTGTGGATCCCGGGGCTAAATTACCCCAACCCGGGGTAAAGCGAGACGTTCTATCCAGCTGATAGGTATTGTGGAGTCCCTAGTTTCGGTGGTATACGGAATGCCGAAGGCAACGTCTGGTTTGGAGATCACTTCAACTAAGCCCAATATGGAAGTGCGAACAGTCGGGAAATGTGGAGGCAAAAGCTAAGACAGACAAGGCAAGGGATGTCGACGCTAGAGACCGCGGACAAGGCTTGCAAGGCTTGGTCGTCGGCCCTTTGCGGTTGAAGGGCATACGCGAGTCAGCCATGGTATTGCTCCGCGGCTGGTCAACAGGATATCGGCACTGCTGGTATCGGATCAGATGCAAGATAGACGTGAATTTCGGTTATCAGGGCGCTCCGATATCGACAATGCGAAGACATGTTGAGTGCTCCATCTTGGGAAACACGGCAGCCCCTCTTCGATTGACGCTGCGCTGACCTTCGATGAACTAACCTCGTTGGGGCATTATAACAGTCGGGATCACCAAGCGAGAGCCAGGAGCCATCTCATTGCCGAGCGTCAACCCCAGTCCGGCGGTACATGGAGCGGAAGGCTTCAATTACTCAATCAAAACTTGTTGGAGCTCCAAACCGAGCGGCGAGCATGCCTCGCTATCGTACCATCGAGCTGGTGGCGTGTGCAGACTTCATTGATACTTAACCGGCGGTCATTGAGCCTGACCCGTTGTGGGCTGCTTCTAGTCACGACTTGCGCCTTCGTTCACCAAACTTCAGCCATCCAAGAATCTAATCACACGTCCCCGTCATTCCGACATGGCACCCTCAAGAGCGAACACGTCTGTTGTTGTTGTCGGTGGCGGCGGCACTATTGGCTCCTCGACAGCTCTTCATCTAGTCCGTTCAGGCTACACACCCTCCAATATCACCGTTCTTGACACATATCCTATTCCGTCGGCGCAGTCAGCTGGAAATGACCTCAACAAGATTATGGGTATCCGATTGCGGAACAAGGTCGACCTCCAGTTGAGTCTAGAAGCTAGGCAGATGTGGAGGGAAGATGAGCTATTCAAAGAGTATTTCCATAATACTGGACGAGTATGTACAGTCAGAAGAGTGGTTATTTGGAGGTTGGGGCTGACAAAAGATTAGCTCGATTGCGCACATGGAGAAGAGGGACTTGCAGATTTGAAGCAAGCATACCAAGCTCTACTCGACGCTAACGCGGGTCTCGAAGAAACAACTGAATGGCTTGACTCGGAAGAAGAAATCCTAAAGAAGATGCCCCTTTTGGACCGTGAGCAGATCAAGGGCTGGAAAGCAGTCTACAGCCAGGACGGCGGCTGGCTAGCTGCAGCAAAAGCCATCAACGCCATAGGCAAGTATTTGCGAGACCAAGGAGTCAAGTTTGGTTTTGGTGGTGCTGGATCGTTCAAGCAGCCTCTTTTGGCTGAGGGAGTATGCGTTGGTGTAGAGACAGTCGATGGGACGAGGTACTACGCCGACAAGGTTGTGCTTGCAGCTGGTGCATGGAGTCCTGTGTTGGTTGATCTTGAAGAGCAATGCGTTTCAAAAGTAAGCCTTTGGGAAATCTATGTTCGAAATCGAGATCTGACTTTACTAGGCTTGGGTATACGCACACATACAGCTCACGCCCAAGGAGGCGGCAGAATACAAGAATGTGCCCGTCGTATACAACGGCGATGTCGGCTTTTTCTTCGAGCCTGACGAGCACGGCGTTATCAAGGTCTGCGATGAATTTCCAGGCTTTACACGCTTCAAGCAACATCAGCCTTACGGTGCCAAAGCACCGAAACGCATCTCTGTGCCCAGGTCGGCAGCGAAACACCCTACCGACACTTATCCTGATGCATCTGAGAAGAGTATCCGCAAGGCTATTGCAACTTTCTTGCCCAAGTTCACAGAAAAGGAGCTGTTCAACCGGCATTTATGTTGGTGTACTGACACTGCGGATGCTGCACTACTCATGTGTGAGCATCCTGAGTGGAAAAACTTTGTGCTTGCAACTGGAGACAGCGGGTATGTATCTCAAATCTCCGTGTCAGGATGTATATTGACCCAATTGCCTAGTCATACATTCAAACTCCTGCCAAATATCGGCAAGCATGTAGTTGAGCTTCTTGAGGGTACACTGGCAGATGATCTGGCACATGCATGGAGATGGCGGCCTGGTACTGGCGATGCACTGAAGTCGAGAAGAGCGGCACCGGCAAAGGACCTAGCAGATATGCCGGGTTGGAAGCACGATGAGGCTATCAAGTCCAAGTTGTAGTGGTTTATGTTCTTCTTGTAGCACCCGAAAAAAGTAATGAAGTATCCATCTTAATCAATGGAAGTAGGGTATGTTAGGAGGAAACAGGAAAATTGTACCAACCAAAGGTGCAGCAGGAGGGGTGCTTGCCAGATTTTGCTTGCCTTTTCTGCCGGGGCTTGCGACTCGGACGAAGATGACGATTGCGGAGAAACAGAAGGTACACAAGATCAGCTTGAAGTAGCTGGTTCAGAGAAAGCTGGTCGATAACATCTACCTTGAGAAGATTGAGTAGGCGTATCCACAATTAAAGAATGCAAGGAAAGCGTGATTTGACCTAAACAGGAGGAGGGACGAACAGGTAGTTGCTTGGCCTCCAGGCCCTCAAGTGATGCAACTCCTCCTTTCACTTTTCTTCTTACCATACCAGTTTCTATTCTTGTTGACCCATTACTTTTGGGTTCAGCTTTACCCCATCGCTACCACTACGACATCTGATATCACCCGCCAACGCCCCTACAACCCGATTCCAGTCTCAAACAATGCAGGCCTCCTTGATGTGGTTACGTCACCTGCAGCTAAGCGAGATGTGCTCCAAAATAATGAATGAACGGCTACTACTTCGACGAACCGATGAAGAGGGTGAATCCAACACAGAGCAATTACAACCCCCCAAAGGAACCTCGATGGCCGTAAACATCCTTGTCGTCTGTGTTATTGTGCTGGTTTTACCGGCTATTCTTGGCGTGTTTGTTCACCGAAAATGGCGTCAGTCACCCGAGTACCAAGCAGTGAAAGACAGCGGACTCTAGAAGAGATTTTGTTCTTTCTCCGTCTACTATTACGATTTTTGGTGGACGTCAAACTATCCACAGGGGCAGCAGGCATTGCAGAATTCCAACCAGCCCGGCGCAGAAGGGCAACCCATCGAGCTTCAGAACGTCAACATAGTTCCCGAGGGCGCCATGCCTACGACAGACACTCTTGATGAGGATTCTCTCAGCAACATACCTCCTGCAAATGGATTTCCCGAGGTAGCTGCAGCCGCAGAAGCTACGCCTGAAGCAGCTCAATCCGAAGCCACCCCGAATGCACATAAGACCAGTCTGGCAGTTTCAACTCCTACATATTCAGCTGAAGCCGATTTGTTGGGTTCAGAACACTCGGATGTAGCAAGTGTGTCGAGTGCAGCAAGTAGCGAAAGGCAAATCCAACCACATTCTCTACTGTGAGAGCACGCCACTGCTATCGTTAATTCTATTTGAAGACAATGCCTATTGCCATTGACGTCCATTACATTCGGTCCAATGGCGCAATTGCTGACGCTTTGAGGTTGTTGGGTCGAGCCGGGTGTGGCATAATGGTGTCGAAGTGGCATGTTGTGTTTTTAATTTTGGAACATGAGTAATTGGATTTCGAGACGAACGAGGGGACGTTTGGGGGTATTGTTTTCTATCGTTTTTGTACTTTTGTAAGCATTCAGTCAAGTCAGAGGCTGTAGTAACGGAAGGTTTCCCCAAGCAGTTGAATATGACATGTTTGCTATGCGTGTGGACCGAGCAAATTCTTGAAAATGGTGTTGAGTTTGAGTACTTGTGAATGTGATAGCAGTACTAGGTTTACTGCACACAGTATAGGCGAAATGTTTTTCAGTCTTGTTCCTTGTTACTGATATTTGGAACAACTTGACCAGATACACTGACAAGACTACAAAAGTGATACTGGTAGTTTATGTTTGCGGACTTGACTGTCGCTTTACAACAACCCATAGCAAGGTCAAGACTGGGAGCTTTGTATATCGATGTGTAGCTACTGCTGTTGATAGACAAATAGCATGAGCAAAAGGGTAAAGCTTGAATACTATAAAAGCTATAAATGACAGCGGGGGTTCGTTAACAATAACTATCAGAAGGCTAGACGTCCCTGATAAGGTTTCTTGATCTCATTCCAATATGATTACAGACTTTAAGCACAGTAATATGCAGCCACTTGTCATGAAAAAAAAGGCTATAGTAGAGATCAACCTTAGTCTCTCTTCTGAAAAGCAGTGATAATTAGAGATCTTGCAGGATCTCAGAATGGACACCTAAGCGTCTTTTTTCATCGCAGCATTCGTGCTTCCTCCATAGTACCCTAATATCTTCCAAGGCTATGCCAACCATGCTCTGGATTTCATGCACATGTCTCAAATCATGCTCGGCGATATCGTGCATGACATGCAGCGACGAGTCTGCAGGGACGAGTAAGTTGGAGCGCGCTAGTGTGGGGAACCTCGGCATGTCCCAGGTAATGGTGCCGGGATTCGCGGTTGAACTACTCCGCATCGCAAGATGGCATAAACACCCGCAATCCCTCTATCCCAAGAGATTCAGCGTTTCAATACCATTCAATTTTAATTCAAGTTGTATTGTTGTACTCTTGCAGACATGTCGTCCTCCAAGCGCGTAGAGCAGATTGCTGGCCATCTCAACTATCCTAAGGGTATGTTGGCTGGTCAGACTGCTATTATTACCGGGTCTGGACAGGGAATCGGCGCTGAGGCAGCGAAACTCTTTGCAAAAGAGGGTGCAAAGGTCGTCGTTGCTGACGTAGATGCCAGTAAGTCAATCGGGCGCATGCCGAACACTGCATAAGCCTGCGCTGTACTGACAGGCATGCAGAGAAGGCCGAAGCCGTGGCATCCGAGATCAAGTCGTTCGGCGGCAGCGCAATCGCAGTAGCAGGCGACGTGCTCGACGACGCATACATCAAGACACTCATCGCCAAGGCAGCCGAGTTTGGCGGCGGCAAGATTCACATCATTGTTAACAATGCTGGGTACACATGGGATGGAGTTATCCACAAGATGACGGACAAGCAATGGCACACCATTGTCGATCTGCACGGCACAGCACCATTCAAGATTGTCCGCGCAGCAGCGCCGTACTTCCGCGTCAAGGACGGCGAGCCCAGGAACATTATCAACATCTCCAGCACGAGCGGCGTGCACGGGAACGCAGGACAGATCAACTATGCGCTGGCCAAGGCAGGTGTGCAGGGCATGACCAAGACCATTGCCAAAGAGTATGTCCCTCTCATGCAGACCATCTTCATATCCGTATCTGTCAACAGTCCTAACGTGTGTCTAGGTGGGGTCCTCAATTCGGCGTGCGCGCAAACACGGTCGCTTTCGGGCATATTCAGACGCGGTTGACGCAAGCCAAGGAGGCGGGCGCTTTCGTCACAACGCCTGACGGAGAAAAGGTAGCGCTGGGCATACCACAGGCGCAAAAGGGTGCTATTCCAGAGGCCCAGCAGCACGCAGATATCCCGCTGCGAAGGCCAGGAACGGCCAAGGAGGCGGCGAGCGCCGTGTTGGCTGTTGCGAGCCCGCTGTTCAGTTATGTCAACGGAGAGACCATCAAAGTCACGGGAGGCCGGAACATGTAGATATCTTGAAATCAATTGTCGTGCGAACCATAGTCGTGAGGAGAAGGGTGCTTCCAAGTCTCAAACGCGGGTTGCGGTGGAATGGAATGGGGGGTTTCGAGGACCAAGCTCTTGGGACAAGGGTCTCGGCGACGGATGATGCGCAACGCCATCCCCAGACGTCTCTTCGGCAGCGTCGAGACGAAACGTAACCTCTCACTTTTCTTTCTTGCATTGTCGCGTGTATTGCCACAGTATCTTTGCCGTCACCATTCCTTACGCCCTCCCAACATGTACATGTCGAATCGATAACCCCGTCTTACCCACTTGAACCGCTCGTACCGAACATTCGCTGCGGGCCAGCATCCCCTACTAAGCCATTGCCAAAACGCCTACATAATACCACCAGGACCACCGTCCTCCGCAGCTCGCTATGAGCGACGAAAAACACAACTACGTTCGGGAGCCCTCGCCGCCACCTATCCCCACATACGACGAAGCCACATCCTCGCGCAATGCGCCGGCACGTCTAGGACCAAACGAGATCAGCGACGACGCGGAACGACAGGGACTTTTGACTCCGGATGTTCACACCCAGTCTGATCCGCGGAGGCGCAATGGATACTATCAGCCGCCATCGGTACAGTCAGTGAGCGATGGCGACTCTGAACTTGGGAGCCCGGTGCGAGAGAGCCAGGATGAGGATCTGCGGCAGACCATGGAGGAGATGGAGATACTGGATCCTGAATCCGCCGAGGAAGGGAGATCGAGGCGAAATCGGGGGCGGAGCCGCTTCTCCAAACGCTTCTACAGCATACGACATTCGCTTTCCAACTGGCATATGCCCCGGATACCTTGGCCGTCGTGGCGCCCCAGTTTCAGTGCCATAACAGATCGCTTGCCTACGATATCGGAAGAGTACAGGCCGGGCTGGTCCATGTTTGCGCGGTTGCTTGGTCTCTTTTTCATTGTAATACTCGTTTACTTCTTGGTCTCCAGCGAGGTAATGCCCATGGGTAATGGTTTTGGCCCTCCAATTAATCCCGAATGGGTTCGGCAGACGGCTATCGAGAGCGTCGAGAGTTGGCGTATTGAAAAGAATCTTGAGTACATTACGAGCTATGATCATATCGGAGGTACCGAGGGAAGCTACGTACTGGGCCAGTGGATCGAGGGCAAGTTCAAGGACGCCAATATGGAAACATTTACACATGACGAGTACGTCTGCTCGTATCGGTACCGCTCCGGCGTATGCTAACTTGGATAGATACCATGTATACATGAACTACGCGAAGAAGAACGGCCGCAAGGTTGCCATTGTCGACCCACCTGACAAGGCCTGGGAAGCAAAACTCGAAGAGCCATCCGTTTTCAACCCACCGAAAGCGCAGACACCCGCCTATCACGCATTATCCGCAAGCGGAAACGCCACCGGTCCTCTCATGTACGCCAACTACTGCCACAAGAATGACTTCAAGCGGTTTTGGGACGGCGGGGTGGATGTGCGAGGTGCAATTGTACTCTGTCGTTACTATGGGACGCAGCCAGACCTCGCTATGAAACTGAAGGCGGCCCAGGCTGCGGGGGTCGCCGGTGTGTTAGTGTACTCTGATCCGGCAGACGATGGCTTCAAGAAGGGCAACCCCTGGCCAGACGGCAAGTGGCGACCCGGAGACAGCGTACAGCGAGGCTCTGTTGCACAGACAAACATGGTCATGGGAGACATCCTTACACCCGGAAATCCGAGTTTGAAAAAGATGGAGCGTATATCCCGGGATAAGAGTCCAGCAGTACCAAAGATTCCAAGTCTACCGTTGTCGTGGAAGGATGCCCAAAAGCTACTCCAGTCACTCAAGGGGTCTGGTGAAGAACTCCAAGAAGAATGGATTGGCGGTGTGCCAGATGTCGACAAGTGGTACTCTGGTCATCCTGATACTTCTCCCAAGGTTTACATTCAGAATGACCAAGACGAAGTGGAGCAACAACGCATCTTTAACGTTTTTGGGTCCCTCAAAGGTATTGAGGATCCGGGTAGAAAGATCATTGTCGGGAACCACCGAGACTCATGGTGCTTTGGGGCGGGTGACCCTGGCTCCGGCACTGCAGTCATGCTCGAAGTCATGCGCGTACTAGGTGAGCTTCGCCTTCAGGGTTGGAGACCTCTGCGCACCATTGAATTTGCATCCTGGGACGCCGGCGAGTACAACCGGATCGGCTCCACAGAGCATGTCGAAGCCAACATTGAAGCTCTCCGTGAAGGCGCCATTGCCTATCTCAATGTCGACGTGGGCGTAACAGGCGATAAGTTGTGGGCCAACGGCTCACCCATCTTCCAACACGCCTGGACACGCATTCTAGACCGACTCTCTGATCCGCACGAGAACAAGACGCTGCGAGAACTCTGGGACAATGCAAACAGCAAGATTGGCAACCTAGGTGCCGGAAGCGACTATGTCGCCTTCCAGTCCATCGCCGGTACATCTTCTCTCGACTTTGGCTTCACCAGTTCCACCGACAACCCCGCATCACACAACCCGCTTTCCAACAGCTGTTACGAGACGCTGTCATGGATGCGCAAATACATCGACCCTTCCTTCTCCTACCACACGCTCCTCGCCCGCCTCTGGGTCCTCCTCATCCTTGAACTCGCCCAAGAACCCATCATGCCGCTGAAAATCGACGACTTTGCCAGCAGCCTGCAAGAAGAAGGCAAGAAGCTACTTGACTGGACCGAGAAGATCAGCGGCGGCGCCGAATACGACATTGGCATTTTCCAGCCGCTCGTCGATGCGCTGAGCATGTTTAAGAAGAAGGCAGAGGGCTTCGCCATGTGGGAGCAGAGCTGGTACAATCAGGTGTACGCCACGGGAGGCTTTGAATCCAATAGTGTCACGATGCAGCGCATACAGCATAACATGAAGATTGCGCATTTGGAAACGGATTTGTTGGATATAGCGAGGGATAAGAATGACAAGGGGGTGCATGGTGTAAGTTTTTTTTTTCTCTTTTCTATTCCCTTCTTTCTACCTCGAACGCTCGTGTCCTTTTTTCTCTCGGTCAGACTTTTATGGTTCATCCTAGCTGACGCAACTCTTCAAAAAATAGCTCCCCAACCGCACACAATTCAAACACGTCATTTTTGCGCCTGACGCCGAAAATGGCCTCGAGGCGAGCGTGTTCCCTTTTGCCAGAGAAGCTATTGCACGAAGTGATTGGGATGCCGCGGCAAAGGCTATCAAAATGACGGCTGACACGCTGACTCGTGCGGGCGAGAGGTTGGGATAGATGTGTGCGCCTCTCTTGTTTCTTCTGTTTCTTCGGAGGGGGTATTTTCTTTGATTTCCTCGGGGTTTTCATAGAGAGCGGAGAGCAAGACACATGGATGGGGATGGGCGAGACAGATCAGACTCCCCTTTTCTCTCTCTTTCTCTCTCTTAGAAAAGAGAGAGTGGGTGCAGAGGGTGAGCGAAGAAGCATGTGTTGTTTAGAGAGGGAGTTTGAGTCCTCCCCTTTCCCCCCTTTTTTTGCATAGATTGGGCGTTTGTCGTTGTTTCCATTCTACTTGTTCCCAATTGTGATAAATCTTAGGCGTATATACTGGAGCATACCTCTTTTTTTTTCTTGGAAAGGCATTTGGTCCTAGTCTGAGCTTTGCAGAACGAGTTCTCTCTCTCTCTCTGTTGTGCGGAAAGGAGAGGAGGCGGCAGGTGGTGTTGAGGCTGATAGAGACGGAGTGATATAAACTTGTTTTGTTTTACTTCCACGGTCCTTTGTTTCTGTGCCGTGGAATGAGCATGTTGGTCGTGGAGACGCCGTCCCTCTTCTTGCCTTTTTTTTTCGTTTCGTCAGGAATGGGTGCGTGGCTGTCTTGCTTGAATGCCTTTTACACGGTATCCCCCATCTTCTCTTGATACTTTCTCAGGCATTGCTGTCGAAACAATGTTTCAAGCTTCATCTTTTTGGCTTCTCTGTATTAGTTGTACCGGGTTGAAGAATGTTTGGTTTATGGATGAGAAGGCTGTACAACACACGTTTGGGTGCGTGACTGGGGTTTTGGCGGGTCCGTTGTGGATGATGGAGAGAGATTGCAAATAGCGGTTGGTGAAGGGAAGATGGGTTAGATATTGGGTATCATAGTGCGTTGGACAAAACACCGAGGCTCACGCGGGCTGCTCAGTCGTCGTTCCGTTCGTCTCGTCCTTTTGCTCGCCATCTTCTTTGACCTCTTTTTCTTCCGCTTTCCCAGTCCCTTCGTCCTCTTTAGCACCACCCTCCTTCTCGTTCTCAACGCCGTCTGCACCCCCACCCTCCAACAACTCCCTCCCCAACTCATCCAAAAACCTCTCCGCCTGCCCTTTACTCCTCTTCTCCAGCACCTCCCTCTTCCTCCTCTTCACCATCTCCTTCCTCTTCTCCACCGCCTCCCGCCTCTCCCTCCGCACCCTCTCTGTCTCTTCCCTCTCCCTCTCCATATTCCGCATCTCGGTCTTCCTCTCTTCTTCATCCTTTGAGAAATTAAAGAAGCCCATACCACGCTGCCTGACCTCTGCGCGGCCATCGAAATGCACATCGGGCGGGGGCGTAAGTTCCTTGTCGCGCTTGGCGGCGAGTTCTGCCATTTGCTGGGCAATTGTTTCGTCCGGGTTGAAAGCTTGGGTTTGCACGGCGTCGCCGTAGATGAGGTTGGCGGGCATCGAGGGCCGCGCGGTGAAGCGGTCGGGTTCGTCAGCGGCAAGTGTGCGTTTCCGACGCTCTTCGCGCGCGGCTTCCGCGCGCGTGCCTTTTCGTGTGCGCCCGAATTCGTCGGTGTATTCGACCAGGTCTTGTTCCTCTTCGTCTTCGTCTTCGGACGACGAGGATGAAGAGGCCGCGCCGTTGGCTTGCTTGTCTGCCCATTTCTGGTCGAAATCCACGCCGTATTTCTCGTCGACGTCTTCAATGTCGCCACGCTTGAGGGCATTGTAAAGTCGGGCTTTTTCTTCCATGCGCCGCTTGGTGCGCTTCCAGGCGGCGTCGTCTTCGTTTTTTTCCTCGGCGGTGCGGCCACGGTGCTTCTGGGAGAAGTCTGCGTCTTCGATATCCTTCAGGGCACGCTTCTTAACATTCTTGTTGTGTGTCTTGAAGATGTCTTCCTTTTGTGGTCGCGCGCGGCCGCTGGCGGTGGGCTTGTTGGATTCGGCAGACGCATTCTTGATGAGGTTGGAAAGCGTCGAGGTAAAGGCGAGGCTGCTCGAGCTGGAGATTTCTTTTGCTTTAGCGCGGCCCTTGGGACGGGCGCCGTATAAGTGGGCGTCCTTGGATGACATGTCTGGTGTTTGGCAAAGACCCAGAGGCGTCTCGGTCGCGTGGTGTGGAGAGAGACGCACGCGCGCCATAGGGCTGAGGCGATGTCGGAGCGGGAGCCCTCTGGCCGTTGCGTCACTCCGCTGCCCCGCGTACTGTTTTGCGTAACCCCCCACGTCTAATTGATCAATTAGTGGTTCCCATAGCGTTTCAATCGTGTTTTCGAAAACTACATACTTTTCCTGTGCCATTGGCAAAAATACTTTGATATTCTCATTGCGTTTTCGTTCCCTGTTGCGCATTCAATTGCCTCGGCGACGTTGACCTAGAACACGAACACACTCACATACACGATGCCTCTTCCTCGTCAAGTCTTCATCGCCGTCATCGGTAAGTCTTTTCAATCTTACAAAACCAATTCATATATCGCTAACAGCCTTCTCAGGCGCTGGCGGTGTCGGCAAAGCCTTCCTCTCGCAACTCTCGGCCCTCTCCAAACGCCTCTCGCAGTCACCCTCATCGCCCTACTACCTCTCCCTAATTTGGCTCAGCACCTCCAAAAAGGCAATCTACCACGCCGACTACAAGTCTCTCTCCAACTGGGAGACTGAACTCCAAAACGCCTCGAACCCCACCCTCCCTCTGCCACAGCTCTGCGAATACCTACAAAAGGCACCTGGAAAGGTGGTCCTGGTAGACAACACCAGCAACCAAGATGTTGCGGATAGCTACCCTGCTTTCCTGAAGCACGGCATCAGTATCGTGACACCTAACAAGAAGGCCTTTTCAGGAAGCTATGATTTGTGGACGCAGATTTTCGACGCTGCGAGCAACGGAAACGGCGCGGGCGGCTACGTCTTCCACGAATCGTCTGTGGGTGCCGGACTGCCCGTCATTTCCACACTGAAAGACCTGGTCGAGACAGGCGATGAAGTCACAAAGATTGAGGGTGTGTTCAGCGGAACCATGAGCTTCCTCTTCAACTCATTCCAACCGCTGGGTGGCGGTGGCGGCAAGTTCTCGGCAGAAGTAAAGTCTGCAAAGGAAAAGGGCTACACGGAACCAGATGCACGTGACGATCTGAATGGTCTGGATGTCGCTCGCAAGCTGACGATTCTGGCGCGTCTGGCTGGACTCAAGGTCGAGTCGCCAACTTCGTTCCCAGTGCAATCTCTCATCCCCAAGGAACTTGAGTCGTGCTCTTCGGGCGACGAGTTCCTGGAGAAACTGCCACAATATGATGATGAGATGGAGAAGCTCAAGGCAGAGGCGGAGAAGGAGGGCAAGGTCATTCGCTTCGTCGGCAGCGTGGATGTGCCGACCAACAAGGTCAAGGTAGGTCTGGAGAGGTTTGATAAGAGCCACCCGATTGCAGCGCTCAAGGGCAGCGACAACATTATTGCTTTCTACACCAAGCGATATGGCGACAATCCGCTCATTATCCAAGGTGCGGGTGCAGGTGGTGATGTCACAGCGATGGGTGTCACAGCAGATCTAGTCAAAGTCTTGCGGTTGCTGCATTAGGTATAAAATAGTCAGTGTGCAAAGGGTACTTTGTCAAAAAAAATGTAGAGTATCGAAGCCAGAAAAGATTTCTTGGGCAGACACCATGTTACGTCGATGTCAATATGTTGTGGTTGGTATACTAAGCCTGAGTTGGCTCAGTGATGTAACACGTGCCACTGATGAAGTGCCGTGGCGACAGTGATTTCATCACTTCACGACATCTTCATGTCCAACTGAGATTTGCTTTGACGTGTCGTCAAGACTACCGCAGTTTTCAGGGTTACGTCGTAGTGACCAGACATGGGTAGTCGCTCAACCCTGGACAACCTTGAGACACTGTCAAACAAATACGTACAGTACTGCCTCGGCCCGTAATGCCTAGGGTGAAGCGACTTGCTCAGCTTCAGCTGTTCTTTTAGAAAACTCTAGTAAAAGGAAAGTTGCAGTTTGTGTCTCGTATGCGGTCTCTCGATTTTGGTTAGTAGCCCATGCATGAAGGTATGACCAGAGCGCCAGGCATTGTTTGTAAGAAGAAAACAAAGTACTGGCAATTCCGTCATGATCGGGATTACAGGAGAGCTATCTTGGGTGTGTTATCGGAGAGATATAACTGGCTTGCTATGTTTCAGTCCTACGATTGGAATGTAACCAGTGATGCAAAGCAGCGTTGTGCATATCCACCAGGGTAACGAGGGATCACTGAAACGTGGGCTATGTGGTGTTTCGCTATTCGTGCGCTGGCCTTCGGGGGGCCAAAAGGTCTGGGGAGCCGGAAACAACGATGCAAACATGGGTTGTGTTTGTGTGCATGATGATGGGTTTGGTAGTGGAAAAAAAAGGTAGAATGCCTGCCCTTGTCTCATCGGGTACAATGACCAACACAGTAGTATGACACGAGAGGTCCGGGGAAGGAGGCCAGACTCTGTGAGTTCCTTTTGGCAATAAATTGCAGCATGTATGCAGCCATGTGGTATGCAGTCATTGATGTCCGGTGTTGTATCTCATACGCCGACTAGGCAACCTCGTCAAGTCAAGGCCATCTGGGATTCCCAGCCTGGAGGTGTAGATGCTGACCCTGGATCCGATCATGCCGTACGTGATAGCAAATCTTGGTTGAAGGAAGCGCCAAGCTCACCTTGGGTAGGATGGTGTCATTCTTAATCATGCTTGATGTGCATGCAGACTCGGCACGTTGCGGAAAGGGATGGGGCGCCCTCAGATGCTCGTCGTTTAGGATGGAGTCGATGACTACCTGAGGCATTAATCAGGCCACTGTTGCCGTGTGAGCAAGATAGAGTTTGCTGGCTCCGGTGCGTATAGTCGCAGGACTGGCTGGTAGAGGATGACGAGCAGGGTGGATCAATGTGTAGGAGCTCGGAGGGTGTTGTTACCACAGCGTCGGGACCACGATAGCCTTTGGCGGGTCTTGGTAGAGGTGAGACGAGTATCCCCCCAGTGCGGCCATAGGCCGACAAATGCCTCGCTGTGGGTGCGGAGGACAGCAGCCAAGATGATTTTCGAGGCGGCGTCGAGAGTTACCAGTCGACGTGTACGCTGGCGGCTTGGAAGGGTATACGCCGAGATTTGCGTGATTGGTCGTGGGCGCGGTCTTGAGAGCAGAGCGGGGTTGGTGCGCCGGGGCGAGGGTCAAGTGGGCGCCAAGGCGGGACTAGGAAGGTAGGACGGGCGCCAAGGAGCGTGAGCAGCGCGTGAGAGGAGCGGAGCGAATAACGAGCGGCTGCAGAGGCCAACCGGTGCATAAAGGCGTTGAGGCTGTGTCTTTGGGCCGAATCAGACCCTTGCTGTCATGGGGTGCTGACACTGGCAATCGGAAAGCGAGATTCCACGGGCCCGTTTCTTGGGCGGCATTGCACACGACACTGTGATGAGAGGGCTGAGGGAAATTGAGTTGGGCAGAGGGTAAATGTGGTGCTGGTCTGTGTGCATGTAGTTTGTATGCGCCATGGTGAATAAGGGGGCGTGCCTGTGCCTGTGCCTTCCCACAGGGCTGAAATCGAGGGGCGGTCTGTGCAAACGGGTATCCGGCTAGTTTTGGGAGCTGGCTGATTGTTGCACACTATCGGCAGCCCTGCTCGTCTGCAGGTTGAGCATGGATGGGGCGCGGTGGGTGTTGAAGAGTGGTATAGTGTGTGTGTAGTAGTAGTAGTCGTGTCTCGCCGGATGGGAATGGGAATGTGGAAAGAAGGGAGGCCCTGGCTCGACGGCGCGGTCAGAACGTGGCAAGGATGGGCAACGAGTCGGTTACCGAGGAGACTAGACGGGCGATACGGGCGAGATGGGTGTGAATGACCATGGTTGGGTGTGTGTTTGTGTAGTGTAGGAGACGAGGGCCAGCGGGATGTGGAGCAGATTTGCGGCCACGAGGCATGACTTCATGCGACAAGCTAGCCAGGCGGATCAGCAAACTCAGTCCATGTTTGGCTCGCTACCGGCGCCGATAGCTGCAGCACTGCGGCCTGCCCGTTGGCGTCAATCGACTATGTATGTATGTAATACTATGTCAGAGAAGAGAGAAAAGCCAAATTTGTATACGACCGACATGGTAAAGTAGACGGGTACTAGTCAGCAGCATGGAGCATGGAGCATGGCCAACGTCTCAGACTCGACGTCTCGTGTTCATGGGCCATGATCGCCAGCATGTCGCCCGGGCCAGCAGCGTTTTGGGGGGCGTTCCTTGGAATCCCCCCTCCCTTGTTCGTATTGTCAGTCAGGCCGCCGTCTACTGAGCAGCGTCTGAGCGGCTACGCCAGTCGCACAGGGGCGCCCGTGTCGGTGGGAAAAAACAAGACGACGACTCAGGCCTCAGCTGGCGACCAGGGGCCCCTCGGTACCAATGGCGTCGCCAACGCGCACCACGACGAATTCCCCCTCTGCGCGGACGGGGCAGGGCGTTGTCTGAGAGCGGTGAGGGCGATTAACTCTGATTGACAGGTTCGTCCGCCACCAGAGAGGGCTGGATTGGGAGAAACCAGCGTGCTGGCGCCGATCGTGTGGCCTGCTGGGCCAACGTGCTGGTGCAGCGTTAGCGTACAAGCCGCGTGCGTCGTCCCGACGCCGCGACGGACATGGGAGTCGAGTCGAGTAGAGTGGAAGCGTACAGACATGTCAGCGTCGACCACCATCAGCGTAATGGTTAGTATTGGGCTATCCATGGACGTCGACGCCTACGCCCCCTGTCGCCCTTCCGCTGCCCAGCCGAGCGGGTGTGTTAAATAAGGACACGCTGCCTGCGTGCCCCCCATAGCCTCTCCTCCCTCTCCGTCACGCTCCCAACACACATGCGCACCGACGACTCAACACCATCATCTCCCTCTTCTAAGACGAGCCCTCCAAAGCCGCCGACGCCCGTGCCACCCGTCATTTCCTGCCTGTCCCTCGACGCTGCTGTGCCGCCCCGCTCATTTTACCCGTTGGAGCGCACAAGGGGCGATCGACTGTAGCAGCCTATCAGCGCCTATTGCTTGGCACACGGCATTACTACACCCTCACCCCATCCATCCTCGCATCTTACCACGCGCATATAACACCCGCCGGTCCCCCCCACTCCGCCCGCTTGGCCGCCCCTACATACACTTCCTCACCATCTCTCCTGTCCCTCGCCGACCTCGACCTCCTGTCACCCGACCGACTGCGTACCGTCACCGCAAACGCAGTAGCGCCAACTAGCGTTTACCCCAGATTGCCACCCGCCCTTGTCCCGTGGCAGCCTTCCGCACCTGGTCTTGGACTCTTATAACACCACCACCACCACTCAACACATCTCAATTCACAGAACAACCTAGGACATCTTATCCCGCCTCATCCAGACACACCAATCTAAACACACCAAATATGTGCGTCGCCGAACTCTGCGTCACGGTCCTTCCGTGCAAGCACCGCTGGTACCATCTGGTCCGCCCATGCACTCCCTCCAGCAACCTCTCCACATGTGGCAAGAAGCTGGGAATCTCGGGATGGGAGGTCAAGTGCAATCATTGCCCTTACTGCCACGGCCATGTTTCCGAGTTCGAATACAAGCTCATTGGTGACGGCCCAGCTCCCCCCGTTGGTTCTCTTTCAGGACTTGCCCGCGCACACTCGACTTCGTTGAACGCAGCCCGCCGGGACATTCGCCTCGACAACATCACTCGCACAGACAGCGCTACCAGCGTAGGCAGCAAGAGCAGTCTCGTCACAGCTGCCTCGGAGAAGAACCGTGCCATGAACTCCCGCCTCGACGCTTACTTCTTCCCCTCGCCCGACTCGCCATACCCGGCGGTCCGGGAAGACGACAACGAGAGCCACGTTGGCGGAAGCCCCAGCGACACGTCTTGCAGCGACTACGCTAGCGTCAGACACTCATCCATCTCCATGCCCCCCGTTTCAGAGACTCAAAAGGCCAACATGCTCTCGCGCGTGAGGCAGCGAACCAAGCGCATCTCTGGCATCTTCAGATGATGGGCTCACCTTGCTACTGTGCTTCGTTCAGCCGCACAGTAGTCCTCTTCTTCTCTCCCCTCTTCTCCTCTCCTCTCTTCGCTGCAGTTGGATACACCGGTCCAAGCCAAGCCAGGACGAGGTCTAGAACGTGGCGACGAGGCGCTTCTCCGCCGGATCCACACAGCCACTACCCTCGGCCCGGGAAGAACATCACGATGCCACACAATCACATGTGCATTGGTTCCCGCCCACAGGAGGTGCTGTGCTCAGCCACACCTGTTCCATCCTCACCACGGCTATTATTACGGCCTCGACCTCTACTCCACTCTGTTTCACTTTGACACTTGTCTTTTTTTTTCAAAGCGTCTTCTTCTAGTCTCTGTCATCTCTCCTCTATTTTGGATACCCACACTTGTTTTGCGCGCTTGCGCACCAACATGGCCTGGCAACAGGCACATGGGCGTTTTCATTTCGGCCCCCGGCGTTTTACGGAAAAAGACAGGGAATGAATGGGTTTGGGCAATGGGGCGTGTCTTACAAAGATGGGCACGGGCAACCGGTGGTGTGCTCCGCTCCTAGTTCTCGCATCGTTTATGAAATTTGGCTTGGCGTTGGGCTGCGACGCAGCCAAAACCTCGTTGGCGATGAGAACCATCCTGTTCTTCTCAGCAACACGGCGCTATCGCCGCACGCTGTTCGCTTACTCTTGAGGATTTTTTTTCTGCCTTCGCTTGCTGCTCCCGGCTACGCCATTTCACGAATCGCATGGAATGACTGTGTTGAGATTTGTTTCTATAAACTAGCTTTTTTTTCTTTAGTTTGAAAATACATACATGGTACTCTAGCCACTACACACCACTTTGTTACGGGTTGAGGACCGTCGACGCTGACTTGGCCACACCGTATATTGCGTGGAGCAACATCATCTACCTGCCTGACCGCTACATGCGAAGCGAAGGCAAAAAGCTTGTCGCCTAGGAACTTGTACACCGCAAGCCAGCAGCAAAGGCTTGGCTTCCGCCTGTCGGACCCATCACGACTCAGAAACACTTGCTTGTATCTTTGTAGCACCGGACACATCCCAGCCTAGACAAAAGTAACTTCGCAGCGCCATGCAACCGCCGAGCTGCTAAGCAGAGTAATCATGCCACTCTTCCACTTCCGCTGCAATGGCTGACGCAGCAGCTGTGCCACACATATCCGAGCCACACAGGCGCTGTGCCACAGCTCCACCCCTCTATAACGCTTGTTTCGGCACCATTCTAGACGGGACTTTGACTGCACGGACGCGTCATCGGCACATTTTTCTCTCTTGTACGCTATCGATATCCACCCGCAGTCATACCTGCATCTAAACGCACATAGCTGCAGCTCGCCAAGCCCCGGTACTTTGCCATACTGGGTGGGGTCCTGGAGGGGTGTGTGTGTTGATGTGGTACACACCCACAGCGACCACCCTTCCCTTCCTTCACACTTGCATATGTGCGTTCGTTGTATGTACATACATGCATGGATACTTTCCCGGTCTCCGCCGTTGCTTTTCCGTGTATCACGCCCGCGGTCACCGCGGTCACCGCGCACACATTCAAAGTACACATCCACACGCCTCGGAGTAACCACCGACTAGGAAAGACCAAAATACTCCACGCCTACAGCGGATGACTCTTTTTGCTTGGTCTCCCCAGTCCATGTTTCTATTACGTCGCTAGATCCTACATACGTGTTACTTTCCTCGTGCTGGCGCCTTTGCTTGCCTCTGCCGACTAAACTTTATTTTCTGCCACTCTCTCTGGCATCCGCCGGTACTATTATCTCTTTTCGGGTTCAAACATATCCCCACCCTGGACTTGGGTGCCTGGAAACCCTGCTAACCTTCTGCCTACAAAAGGGAAAGCCTGCATGCACAGGCGCGTCATGGTGATCGTCGGGCTGATTCTGGCACACAAATCATTGTGCGTTTCCTTGATGTTTCCAACGACGTTTGCCTTGCTGCGACTACTCTCAACGGCGAATTAGGGGCAGGCTACCTTATGAGCTATCTTACAGGCTAGCTATATCAAAATCAATCTCTACCAGCACCCATAACCAATCTGCCTCTCTTACTGCATCCCTCCAGCTTTGGTGACCCTACAGTCTGGATCGGTGAGGCACTGCCTACAATGTCCATCCCCCTATACAAACCTTGATATGGAAAACCCAACCCCCAATGACAGGGTGCATCCACAAAGGAAAGTAAGACTAAGCTTCCCAAGCCTGCGATTGACATGCTTATCACAGCCTTGTCGGTCGTAGGTGCGACAAAGAACAAAGTTCGCCAGTCAGTGCACATAAGGTTTGATTGTCAGTGTGTGCACAAAACAAACGTTCCATGCGTCAGGAAAGAGACGATCAGATACCAAGGGGTCCCGAGGTCAAGCATGCTAAGAAGTTGTCAGTGCAATGCTTATTTCCGGTTGTATCACACGCCATGTGTGCGTTGATCCATGTTGGGACACCAGTACATGAAGCAGCGGTGTTCGCAATCTCCCGTCGTCCAACTGCGCCATGTTGCATCACTTGTGTCGTACGCGCAATAAACAATCAATGTATTCTCGCACAACTCGTTTGGGTTACATCGTAGCCAGTGGCGAGACAAGTCGCCTGCCCAATACAAAGGTTAACTCTGCATGGTGATCACATCACAACCTATCGCGTACCAGTACCACACCACCGATATACCAAGCAATAAATTGGCAAACCAAGCTTTCCAGCACGACCACGACAACCAAGCTATCGCCTCGGTACTACCCGAAACAAGCTTTTCCACACCACAACTCTTCTATTCAAAACAAAATTAAAGGAACCTTGCACACGGCCTACGCGTACCGTGGTACTCGTGACGCACATGTACCCTACCAAGGAAAAAAAAAAGAATGTATCAGCAGCACAAGAAAACCCCGCAAACAGCCAAAAACCTTTTTTCAGTTAAGCTTTCTGTGCCAGTGTCTTGCAGAAAAAAAAATTAATTCCGCCTGTCCGTGATAACATGTCCTGACATATCATTCGCTGAGATACGCAACCCCCTTTTTGCCTAACCTAGCCTCTTATAACTGAACTATAGTCCTCGATCCCCTCTCTTCTTTTCTTTTCTCCTTTGGCGAATAAAGCGGCATGGTCGTAGATGTGCATAAACTGGCGTAGTCATCTAGCCAAACGCTGTGGATCCGATTCACTATCAACGAAACATGACGTTCCAGTCAATTAACAGACAGAATTATTCTGTTTTCAAACTATACCGTACATACAGGCTCCACGTTCTAGACCAAGTAGACTCTGCAAGAGTCGAAAGATGGATGTAACTAGTTATACAAAAGGTAGCGTGTGTGTGCTGTGCATGTACACCATCGTTTGCGTATTTTTTTTTCTTCGCGCCACTTACCTCAGCTGTACCACGAGCAGTGCGAAGTAGCTGTACCAATTTCGCAAGTCGACTAGAGTACGGGAAGCGCTGGGAAGAAACGGGACTTGCCGCTTTACACAAATCAGTATCAACCGTAAGCGAGAACGCAGAGGGATAAGGGAACTAAGGTGGAAAAGTAAAAAAAGTTTCACCAACTATCTTCATCTGGAAATTCTGATCGGGAGGTGAGAGAGGTTGCGCTCTTTCTTGCTCATGGTAGAGTACACGAGACTACGCCTGCATCGTGGTGGAAGAGCACCGCGTATTCCCTACTGTCTACGCAAAGGGGAGTAAGTCAGTCAGACAAAAGCCAAAAAAAAAGATACATTTACATCACCCTCGGTAGATCGGCAGGGACTCTACATACGACTACAACTTCCAACCCTTCTCTCTATCTCCTATCTTACCTACGCCTCCCCATCATACCCATCTTGTACACCCTCCGCACGTAGATCCTCCAAAACCACTCCTGGTCTCTTCCCTTTCACCAGACACCCAGACTATCTGCACTGCTTACTACCATATACATCTCTCTCATCTCAATCCCCACTCGCAATTAATCGGAAACTGTTCCAAGTGAAATAAAACCCCCCTGAAAAACCCCATTCACTCTTTTTCCGGCTCCCTTGGCCCTCGTAGTCCTTCAAGACACCGCACCCATACTTTTCCTTTCTCCCTCCCCTCCTCTCTTCTCTTTTTCAATGGATCCTTTAACGGTATCTACTCCATCTACCGGCCTCTTATAAATTGATATATTTGCTTGCACCGTCTCACCAGATCATTATATACAGACTGCGCTGAGGATAGATAGACCGGCAGTAAGAAACCCACACATACATATATACTCCTATCCTACGTGATGTCCGATCAACTTTCTTCTTCTTCTTCCCCATCTCCAGTAAATTCCCCTCTTCTCCATCTTCAACCAACGCAGTCCGAAACAAGAGGGGAGGAAAAAGTTTACCGTCAGACACTCCATATATCTCCCGCGGGTGGAATCTGAGTCTGAGAGAATAAGTCAAAAGATATAACCGTGTACGTGTACGTGTACGTATGTGTCTGTAGGAAAGGACGGGGCTGCGTAGCTTGATGCCTGTCCTCCCCTCCTCGCTTTTTTTTTTGGGGGGGGGGGGGGGGTGGGGGGGATGAGAAGAGAAGAGGAGAGGAGAGAGCGCCTCTCTCATTCGCATAAAATAGACTGATTGAGTGATGCATTGCATGTCTTCGACGATGAAGACGACGATAATACATCTGCATGTGCGTGTATGTATGTATGTATGCATGTATGTATGTGTCAGGGCTGACACAAGTACCGAGCACGACGAGAAAGCGGACGGACTTGTATCGCGGCCACGAGTAGAAAAATCATCGAATGCGACGCTATTTTTCCTATCGATATCTTGTGCTCACGCAACAACACTCAAAGTAAGCTGATAGATAGAGAGGCAGTTACGGTAATCACATTGTGCAAGGAAAAAAAAAGCTGTTGTAAGTGAGTGAGGAAGTGAAGTAGATTTGCAAAGTGAAATACAACGGAAACCCCACTAACTGTTGGCACGTATGATTACCGCGTGAAGCCTCTGTACACACAGACTAACTAACTAACGTATTCGCCTATGCTGTACTGCGTGAAAGAACAAGTGAAAGGAAAATGTTCACCACAGCTATCCATGCCTGTCACACCGGGTGAAGAAGAATGAAAAAAAAAAGAAACACTCCCCTAGACTGAATGCCTTTTATTCACCCTGGGCCCAAATATGTCTTTCCTTACTTGTCCATGTTCCATGACAGACAGGTAAGGGGTTTGAAAGAGAAGAAAAAGAGCCTGTACATGCAGCATGAATGCAGCTCATCTATTTCCACGCCCGGCACAATCCCCAGAAGCATAAAACACGTAAAACAAACAATGTAAACGATATACACAAAAAACCCCTCCTTTCCGCTCCCTTCTCTTCCATAATAGCGATACACACACAACGTTACGTCTTCTTGGCCGCTTTACCCTGATACTCGATATCATACTGAAAAAAGCTATCCCAGATACTACTCTTTCTCACATGACCATCTCTTCTCTGAGTACCACCACTATTACTACTACTTCCCACACCTGGACTCGTGACACCACCACTAGTCTGCTGCGATTGCTTGACCGGCGACGTATTCATAGATCGGAGGCTGGACAGTAGCGCCGGCATGGACGATTTACGCGGAGAATGGAAAGGAGAGACGACGGCGGATACCTGTGTTTTGGAATTTCTCTACGTTAGCGGGCCCTGGAATCTATCAAAGGGGGGAGCGGACGGGGAAGCCTAGAATTTACAGGGTTTTGACAAGAAAAAAACAACCGGCAAAATTCAAGGTCCCCAGAGAAGGTCGCGCACATTGCCTCCGTTTCCGTCGTCTATTGTCTTGTCGACTTCTGTTCCGTTGGTATGGGATTCTCGCAAGTGGCTGGGTCCGTGGGTGCCAGCTGGACTGCCGCCTCGTGTTGCGGCGGCTGAGTTGGAATTGGAATCCGGGCGTTCTCCTGGAGAAAGGGCTTCGGCCGAATTGTTCTTGCCGGCTAGAGGTGCACTCTTCTTACTAGTACCGCTGCTGCGACGACTGTCGAGGGATTTGCCGAGTTGTGTGGCTGGGTCCATTGACGACTTTTTCTTTGCCTTCTGCATCTCGCCTTGCCCGGTTTCGAGACTGCTCTTGACCGTTACGGCGCCCTTGATGCCAGGCGTACCGGGTGCCATGGCCTTTTCTTCGGTAGCTTCCAGTAGATACCAGCGCAGTCCGTCTGAAAGCTCAAAGGGATTATCGTCCTCAAACGACACCGCGTTGCTTGAAGCAACAGAGCGATCGTCCAATGATGCCCGAGGTGCACCATCAAGCGTTTTGGAGAGGTCGACAACACGCTCTTCAACCTTGGAGATGCGTGCCACAAGCCACTCCTTGCCTCCCAGTCTATGAGTGTCTTGTTCGCGAAGGAAGTAGTGTGGAGCTCCGACGTTGAAGGCAGCCCAAGGCCGATGTGCGTTGTTGCGAGTTGGCAGGAAAAGCGCAAGATCACCTTCCTTGAACGAGCGATATGCAATCTTGTCATGGGAGTCAGCCTGGAATCGGTGTGCTTTGTCGCGATAGGCTCGGGCTTCCTTCTGCCATTTTCGTGCGGTATGCTCCATGTCACGCATACGCTTTGCAACAGCATCGCTAAAAGTTTCAATGCTGAAGAGATTCAACTTGGAAATCAACTCCTGGTAGCGCTGGTCTTCCTCCTCCGGGCTTGTGGCTTCGGTCCATTGCAGAAAATGCAAGTCGCCTACATCTTCGAGGAAGCGTTTCAGGGGTGTGGGTGAGGGTGTGGTCGTACTTCGGCTCATTCCCGCAGTAGTGTCGGCCATGACAGCGCTGTTGCCGAGTTTGGACGCTCGCTGGAGTACCATCTCGCCATTCTCATGCGTGATGGCGAATCCCAGTGTTTCGAGGAGACGGACCAGCCGCTCATGCTGCATATATAAGCGCTGACTGAGATCCTTTGCGCGGGTCATTCGTTGATGTGTGCGAGACGAATCCACCTCTTCTAACTTGCGCAACTTCTTCTCAGCACGCATGAGCTCGACATCGAGGCTGTTGGCATGGGAACTCTTCTCAGCCAGCTCTGTCTGGAGACGACCAACCTTGGCCTCTTCTTCCTCGACTCGTTTCCGTAGAGCTTCAGAACCGGTTTCGCCCTCGGCGAACTTTGAACGAAGATCATGCAGATGTCCTCTTTCTTCCTCGAGCTGCGCGGTGATCGAAGCAACCTTTGCCTTGTCCGCGTCATGCTCTTCGCGGACTAATGCAGTCTCTTTTTCGTGCTCAGCCAGCTTGGTGTTGAACTTGGTTTCTTGTTCCTCAAGCCTGGCGTGAGCATTCTCGTTGTCTGATTTTGCCACTGCCACAGCTTGCTCGAGTTCTTTCTGATAGTTCAGTGACCGCATGGCCAAATCCTCAAGCTGCGCAATAAGTGCAGAGTGATCATCAGGGACACTTGTGCCAGGTGAGAGATGGCTGAACGCAGCAGCCAGTGAGTCGCGTTCTTGTGTCTTGACAGCTTTGAGCTGAGCAACTTCGGCTTGGAGTGCCTCAGTCTCCTCCTTTATGCGAGTCTTTTGCTCGGCATTTTCCTTGCGTGCTTGCTCTAGTTCAGCAACGAGTTCCTGTACCCTAGCGTCAATGCCAGTTCGCTCGTTGTCGCGACTCCCTAGAACGCGATCCAGCTCGTCTTCAGCCTCCTCAATCCTAGCCTTGTAGGCTCGAATCTCGTCTTCGAGCGACTTTCGCTCATCGGTGAATTCCTTCTGCTGTGCCCGCATGTTCTCCATGATATTATTCTTCGTAGACATGGCCTCTTCGAATCGACGTTGCTGGTCGGCATCTTCGTCCTTCCGTGACTGCGCGTCACTTTCGAGTTTCGCACGAGCCTCCTTCTCTGCGGCGAGCTCTTGTTCAAGGCGAAGGATGCGACGCTTGTCTTCCTGCCCTGTGTTGGTGGAGAGCCGCCTGGACGAGATGGAAGAGCGTCTGGAGTTCTCTTCCAAAGGCCGCGGTGAGGCTACACGTGCCGTGGGTGTTGAAGGTTCGCCCGGGTCAGGAATGCTGAACGATGGCGGTGCGCCGCCTATGGAGAGCCTGCTCACTGTGTTTTGACGATGCACAAGATCCTCTAGTCGACGCACACGGCTCTTGTAGCCCCTCAGCTCGTCCTCGAGCTTTGCGTTGCCTTCTTTCAAAACGCGCAGCTCATCATCGCCCCGCACCATAAGATGAGAAGCTCTACCAAAAGCTGGCTCATGCACGCTGCCCATTTTGAAGTTTTTGGCACGCTTGATCTGTTGCTTGGTAGGACGGTCGAGGTCTTTGATTGCCTGTGAAAATGCCTCCGCTTCAGATTGCTGGCCTTCGAGTCTTTGCAGGTCTTTGAGGTAGTCTCGCAGCTCCTCCCGTGTCACTGTAGGCCAGACTGTCTTCTCGGGCTGCACCGTCATTTCGAACCCTAGCGTGCCGCCTTGGACAGCTTCTAGGTTCACAACATCGGCAATCGGCTTCAGCCATCTCTTGCGCCGCCGCTCTTCTTCTTCCTGGAAGGTTGCCATTTCTTCAGCAAGTGAGGATGTATCTCTTTCCATCCTCTCCATCCACTCTCGCCTCCGGACAGCCTCGACAAGCAGCGTGCCGTACACGTATGGGAGGCGACCAACGAGAGAGATGAGCTCAAAGGCCGCAACGCCATCCTGCGGAATGCTGATTTGTTCAAGGTCTGCGCCCATGCTTGCTATGAGAGATTCAATAGTTGCAATGGCCTGCATGCCTTCGACCGAGTTTCTGATGGCCATGTTCTTTTGCTCAACAGCTCGTCGTACGAGATCGCTCATTTCTATACTGTACTCCTGTATGGCTGGCAGGAAATTTCGGGTATGCAACAAGGCCATCTTAGAGACCTGCGCCACTGATTTGGAGCTTGCCTCGAGGCCCATGACATGCTCATAGTCTGATTCAACCTTTTTTGCTACTGCGTCGATTTCGTTGTACAGCCGAGCCGGCTCCTCGGTGTCGTCGACGACGGACCGACTCTGGCTCTGGCCAACGCCTTTCAGTAACTCATTGTAGTCTGCGGCAATCTTGTCTAGCTGCATGTGCATTCTTTCCATGCGCTTTCCAAAAGACTCGCGGACGCGCTGACTAGTGGTCGTGGCCATCTTGACCGCCTCAACATCGAGAAAGTCTTGGAGCGTCTCACGAACAATCACATTGTTGGGTATATTCTTTGCAGATCGCATCTCCCTGGCCAGGAAGCGCTTGAAGTTGAGGATAGCCGGAACCGTTCCTAGTTGAGCAAAATCCCTGTCCAGCCTGCGGAGGTTGTCTCCGGCCTCCTTCTCTACACCGTCATACCACTCCTTGGCTGCTTTGTACTTTTGCTCCAACCCCTTGATATGTGCATCATGATTTCCAACCGCGACTTGTGTGCCCTTCTCGATAGTAGCCTGCTCGGCAAAGTGCTTCGAGGCTATGCGCGACATGGAATGCGACTTCTCGAGGAGGCTAAACGCCCAGTCGCGCCGGGCTTGGAAGAGTGCTTGCCATGCCCCGAGATCTGTATTGTTTGCCAGATGGTTCGGTGCATCTTCAGGAGCGAAAGGATCGGGTAGTGGTGTAGACGATATGGCAGCCTGGGGATTGTTGGAGAGCTCGCGACTAAATACGAATATCTCCTTCTACAAATGGTTCAAATTAGTATGGGGCAAGATGGCGACAGAAAATGAGGGGGAGAGGGGCATACCTCAGTCAGCAGCGCTTGTAGCTTTACATGCTTCCCCTGGGTTGTGAGTAGGACTTGTTGCTCGGGTGGTATCTCTGTAATCCGCGAAATCCAATGCTTGAGCGCATCGACAGAGGTAAAGGCGACGGGATCAGCGTCGAGGCGCTGGCCCGTATGAGCTACAGCAATCTGTAGCGACATCCAGGCTCGCCCTTCTGCGTGTTAGAGTTCTTGTCAGGGCAGCACCAGAGACGAGTCGGGGGGAAGTCGAGAGTGGGAAGCGTGAGCACATGGGGACCAGATACCGCCAAGCATGGTTCACGCAGGGATCGGCGCATGGGCCCCACGATGCCGCATCATGGTGAAGGACAATGGATCGGTCAGATGAACAAGGTCTCAACTCGCAAACTTGAAAGTAACTCTCGCAAATCAACACTGGCCAGAGTATGGCGACACGGGACGATGTCGACATGACCGACGTGGCTGCCCCAACCCAGGAGGCACACGACGCCGCCGATCTGCTGCAAACGACTTACAGCGACGCGTTCGCGTTCTCCGATGGCGAACGGCTAGCCCTGCAGCTCTACGACCAGCTCAAGGAACTGGAGCTGCAGCAGAGCCTCCTCGAAGCGCAGCAATCAGGCATGTTTTGGACGTCAAAATCGGGTTAAGCAGAGCGGGGAATAACGGAATGTGTAGCACAAGCGCATGACTTTTCAGCGCTCCCAGATGACTTGGTGGAGGAGCGCCTGACCATAGCGCAGGGCGAGGCCATGGAAGCGAAGGCAGAGTACGAGATCAGGAACCGCATCACGCACAAGGTGCTGGTCATGGATCCCGTGCTCAAGGCGGTTCACGGCGGCGAGCAGAGTGCATTTGCGGAAAAGTCAGTCTCATCACGGGCTTTCTTCGCTTGTTTGTCTAAATGCTCTACAGGCGCCTTCTCCCACTCGTCACGGAAAACGACACGGTTGCCATGATGCACGGCGCTCAAACCGCCAAACTTGCTTCTGCCACACGTGCTTTGGGCGAAGCAGAGCAAGGCAACATTGTCGCAAACCGGAAGAACCGGGAGCTAGCTCGGACGATGCTTGCTTTGGCTGAAGAAATGAAGGCACAATCAGCCCAGGATATCGAAGATCCACAGCTGCGCAGCCAGGTTGATGCTATGGACAAACAGCTCAAAGAGTCAAAGCGAAGGGTGAAGACACTAAGGGGTGTGTTGTCAGGAATGATTGTCGGTAGCGGGATCAACTGGGCTGCAGATGAGGGCCTGACGGAGCTTGTTATGGATGACGAAGAGGATGATTGATTTTTTCATTGTCTTGGATAGACAGACAGTGATGATGCATTCGGCAGCCCTGACGATTAACATGGCTGAGGGGGACGTAGTGGCTACCTGAGCTGGCTGGAGCACACATGATCTGCGCGTTTCGAGAAGAAAAAAACTATACTGTATTCACAAAAGGACTGTCGGGCACTGCGAACACGTCACTGTGTAATGGTGGTATCAGATTGCGATGGGGGGTGGACGGGTAAGTGAGTGATTGAGTGAGTGAGTGGATGAATGGATAAGTGGGTGGGTGGTGCACGGTTTGCGAGTGTTTGTTGACCCGGGACGTCATGCCTGTTGCTGGAGCAATAGCCCTGTGGTGGTTGAATGTCGCGGGCTCTCGCTCCAATCCGTGGCCGAGTCCGGACGGAGCGTGTTGGGGCACGCTATGCCGAATTTCTGACGGGCCGGTCTAGTTGTGGCGTGTCTGCATGGCTGGATGCCTCCTCCGCACCACCACTACCATGAGCACCAACAACAACAAGTACATACATGGCATTGTGGAGGGACATGGATAGTGCATCCTTTTGCCACGACAGCCGGGGCTTGCTTTGTGTTTGGTTTCAAAGAGGGAGACGGGAGGTGCTTGGCACAAATGGCTTGCTTTCAGGGCCCATTTGGCAGTGTTCACACACAGTCCAAGTGCGGTGGGCATGTGTGTGTGTGTGTGCACACGCGTGTGGGTGTGGGTGCGTGAGTAGGTGTGGCCGAGAGCGGGCGCATAGGCTGGCTGGACCCGTTACCGTGGTCAAGCCTCAGCAAGGCGCAGACAGGAGAAACTGCGGGGTCGGGCACATGAGGCAGGATAAGCCAGTGAGGATGGAGTGTAGCTTGTGTAGCGAGCGTTTGGTGAGAAGCATGGAGCATGGAGCATGGAGCCCGGCTACAAGGCTCTCATCCGTAGGCGGGCAAGGTACGCGACTGGATGGCGGGCGCTCTGGTGGTCGGGGAGGAACATCAGCCCGCCGCGCTATGGAAAGATAACGTCAACCAGGGCCGGTTCGCATGCGTCCAACGAATGGCAGACCATGTTCTTCTGCGTGCAATCTAACCAAACTTGAAACCGGCCAGGAGAAGGGCGAACGAAGGGGGCGCCCGAGCAGGATGCGCGTCTGCGTCCGTGTTGGTGCTGCTTGTCTTGTGTGAGGGCGGCGGCGGCGGCGAGGCAGACACGAGTGCGATACTGTACCGTGGGGGGAGGTGTTGTATATTGTTGCGGATGCTGTCAGTAGTTTGGTCATGATGGCGACGGTGATGAAGATGAAGAAGAAGACTAGTTTTTTTATTGCTTCTTTTCCCGACGCGGGCGTCCCGGCGGGCGTGGTGGTGCGGTGCGGTGAGGCAGCGCAGCTTGGTGCAGCGCAGCTTCCGCTGGAGAAAGGAGGGGTGGTGGTCCGGGTGCGTGTGCTATGCCATGGCCGCAAAACAAGCGTGCTTACCTAACGCCGTCGCGCTGCCAGGCCGCCCTGTGAGGGTCCTCTGCAGTCCTCGCTGTTTTCGCTGCGTGCTCACCAAAACCTCTCAGTGTAGACTGCCCATACATTCTCGCGCCTGCGAAACCTTTGGTGAGTCGTCCCCGCCGCTATATGACGAAGTCGCTTCATCACCAGCACCACTTTTCGCAACCACACCCTTTTTGCACGCGTTTTCCCGCCTCATTTCCCCCTCCTGCTCCTCTCCCAGCCTTCTTTCTCAATTCTTGCGACCGTCTTCGCCTTCGATTCTTTCTTCGTCGCCGTCACCACGGCGCCCATCCACCATCCATCCCATACTGACCGCAAAACAGACCTCCATCAACCCCTTCAATTTTGCTCAATCCCGCTACTTTGGTGAGTACTCGCTCCTTTTCTCCCACTAAAATCGCGCATCATCGCGTCGTGTTGTGGTGTTTTGCGACCGCGTCACTCCACGCGCTGCCCAAAGAACCTCTGCACCCACCACCACCACCCGCCCACTCACCACAACCCAAAACCCCCTTGGCCTCAAATCCCGCTAGCGCTGTCCTTTGCCTATATTACTGGCTTGCTCACCACCCACTGCACTTTGCTTTCTCTCTCTCTTTCATCCAAATCCCTCTCCTTAGTCTCTCAACCACCACAACTCTAATACCCAACCACAGATCTTCAATCAACACCATGCCTAAGGAAAAGACCACCCGCAAGGCTGCCCCCAAGTCCAAGGCCGACGGCGGCAAGAAGAAGAAGGGTTAGTTTGCTCACGTGCATTGTCCTGCTTCTCTCGCTAACCTCTCCAGACCCCAACGCGCCCAAGCGTGGTCTTTCTGCTTACATGTTCTTCGCCAACGAGCAGCGCGAGAAGGTCCGCGAGGACAACCCCGGCATCAAGTTTGGTGAGTTTGACCCTTTCAACCCTCTTTCATTCATGTTTCTAACCTTCTCCCAGGCGAGGTTGGCAAGCTTCTCGGTGAGAAGTGGAAGGCGCTCAACGACAAGCAGCGCCAGCCATACGAAGCCAAGGCTGCTCAGGACAAGAAGCGCTACGAGCAGGAGAAGGCCGCTTACCAGGTATGCTCCCGTTCTCCGCCAAAAAAAGGAAACTCCTGGAACCCTGCTAACAACGAAACCTAGGCTGCTGACGAGGAAGAGGAAGAGTCCGAGTAAACATTGCTTATTACCAGTGTTTTCTGTCACCCTCCAACGGCAATCGTGTTTGATGTCTTGTCGTAGGAGGCCTGGGCTTCACTCTCCCGCTCTATCAGTCTCTCAATTTCTTATGTGATCTTCCTAGTTTTAATGGGTTCGTAGCTTCCTCGGAGGAATGTCTTCGGCTAGCAAGTCTGTGGTTCATTGCGATAAGGACAGTCACAGTTAGTCTCATTTCAGCGCTGGTGGCTATCGGTCATGATGTTTGGGCGTCTTATCTACTTTTGACGCCGTGAAAAGGAGAAACATCACGAAGCTCATGACCAAGTCTATGTGTACACTAGTCAAAACTGCGGTATGGGGAATATTTTGCTGCTTAGCTCGTCGTCTGCTTTTGCCTCGTGTCGCTAGTCGGTCCTTGATGTGAAGTAGTGGTGCTCAGCGTAGCACTGCGCACGCTCTCGGTAGCTGACATCCCAGCTACACCTTCCCCTAAACGGTCTGATACTCGTGATACTATAGGTGAAGCCTCAGGGCTCTTGTCGACGACGACATGACAGACCCTTTCCCCCCCCATATTCACAAGCAAATCTCCCCTTTCTATCCCCTCATCATCTCCTGACCTCATTGACCCGCCTCCACACCGCTGAACCGGGTACCAGCATCGCTCTTACTCTCACTCTCACCCGCACCTTCCCTGCATCTTACCACCCCTACCAAGATAACCACATACCTCGCACTTTCCCTTCTCCAAACAACTGCTTTCTAACATGTCTATGTACTCCTTCTAATCCCCAGTTGCTCCAACAGAATCCACACAAGCATCTTGTAGCGCCGTTGGGCTAGTGGCTATGCTATCGCCTTCCCAGCAATACGAAGAAAAGGCGGGGATCACGGGTGTAAGATGCATCTCAAGATTTAAAATTACAGAGTTCGAATTAGAATGCTAACAGAGATCTAGTCGAGCCCCGTACGGCGCAGTGCTATCTTTTTTTGTGTGTGTAGATTTTTTTGCGGGTTGTTGGTGTTTGGGGAGGCGGATGGCGGGCGGAAAGTGGTTGCTGTTTACGGAATGTGATGTCACGAGTGGGAAAGTGTGTGGCTTCACTAGGCGGGATCGATTCGGGGTTTGTGAACTGTTTTTTTTCCTTTTCGAATGGACTCTGGTGTGGCAGTGGTGAGTATGTCTTCTAACTCCGTGTACCTCCTGCAGGATGTCATTTCGGGTTCTAGATGCTGCGCTTCTTAAGCATAACACAACGAGCATGCTTTGGAAGCGAGTGAGCTAGGAGCAGTAAGACCACGCATGATGCAGCCCAAAATCGCGTAATCAATATCAACATATATGCCACGTCTATATCTTTCTGTCTCGGCACTTCACACCCATGCTATTCCCTCTGCAACACCACCATCAATCCCATTATACCCAGCATAACCTGCTTGAGCCATGGGTGCTCGCTCAGCATAATAGTGACGTATCCAACAAACGGTATAAAGCCCACTACACTTCCAATAACGTCTTCTTCGCGGTTGAGAAATGACTGGTCCCGAGCGTACAATTCCGTGTCGTCTGCAAGGTTGTTGTCGCCCTTTGTGAGGAGGCGAAGCGGTGTTTCACTATGTTCCCTCAATTGTCAGCTCGTAAACCTCTTTACTCCAAAACCAAAGAAACCCAGCCGCGTCTATCGTGTAAAAGCATGCATATGAGAGTAATATATGACAAAACTCACCCTCCGCCATATCTCCTCACAACCCGATGCACAATTGGGATATCCTTGCCCTTGACATTGTACACGACAATCTCTCCTATTTGTGTATCCATGCCTCTGTTCCAGAGGAAAAGCAGGTCTCCACGCTGGAAGGCGGGCTCCATGGATCCGGACAGCACCACCACGATGGGCGATGGCGAGTTGGACACGACCGACAGCCCTTTCCACATCATGAATGCAGTCGACAGTACGAGCGCAAAGTTGAGCACTTGCCCCGCCAGTTGGCGCGGTTGCATGCCTGCGACGCCGAACATTGTTGCGTATGTATGTGTGTGTATATGTGGTATATTCCGGTAGAGAGCGTGCAGAGAGGGTAAGGTTGCTATCTTGAAACAGGCCCGTTGGCAATTTCTTTTTGCTTTATTTTCGTGTGGTTCCGATTGCTTGTAGGGAGAGGCGTCGAATGTGGACGAGCGCAGCAGCCCAAAGGGGGAGGTTTTTTTTGGCGCGCGTCGTTGAGATTATGGTCGCAAAGGGTTGATGCCAGATTGTCTCATTGGGGACTGGGGCGGTTGCTTTGCGGGCAGCTTAGTCAACTCCCGAGCTGTTCAAGCTAGATACCCTGAACTCCGCAACTTGCTAGTGCTCGTCCCATTTGCACTTCTCACTTTGGCCCATTGTTATCGGAAATTTCGAAGGGTGTTTTTCTTTCCTGCGCGGAGGGAACATGATGGTCTTGTAGAATGAGGTTTGGAGTTGGAGGAATGGGAGAAATGTAGGCTTGTGAAGAACGCGGTCTATTACCTGTACCTTGCGGTTGCTAGGTACCTTCACCCATGTACACGATTCTAATAATGTTCGTTTCTTTTCTACAAAACTTGTCATGTTGATGATAAGCATTAATCGTTGTACTGCTCATCCTGTTTGAGTTCTGTGGTTCATGACACTACCCGTCACACCGAACCATCATGAACAGCTATCTCAATCTACCCTACGTGAACTTTTGAAAGGTCTGGCGTTCTTCTCTTATTTTGTACTGCCTTATATTGCAACCGGTGCGACTCACCTCAGTCCCTCTGTACTGCCTAGCTCACACCTTTACCTTCCCTTATACCTACGATCAAGCCTGTCAGCATTACAACAACAGCCTCCACATCTACCCATCTACTATCTACGACACTCAACAACTGAAGAAACATGATGTGTTTTGAACCTGGAAGTCTTGTTCAGTACCAGAGATTCAATTCCCTTGTGTTATGGCCTGCAGTAATATGCACAGACGACATGGCACCCGAGGCCATGCTTCAGACCCGGCCATACGGCAATGTGCATACAACACTCGTACTGCTTCTAGGCGAGGAACTAAATTTGTAATTGCCTCTAGTCTGAAGAGAATTATTTAGTGCATGCGCTGACTTGATAGTCGTTGGGCACGCCCATCGGAATTGAGCGAGTATGACCCATTTGTGCCATTTACAAACAAAGCCACGGTAGAAAAAACACCAGGACTTGAAGATGCATATGAGATGGCCAACAATGTCCTCGAAACCTCCCTTGACCTTGATTACTGGCGGCAACAGACGATGCATCTGACTGGTGTCTCTGATGTGGAAGGCAGTGTGTCTGGATCAGATACAGACAGCTCCTCGGACCTCGAACTACAGCAGGCTATTCGCCTAAGTCGAGAAAGCTACTATGACTCTCGTCACACAATTGAGGTTACAAAGAGATCCAGGGACTTACTCACACCCTCTCGGTCGCCTCCTAAGTTGGTAAATGCTGATGGTCAACGCATTGTTCCGGACCAGGAGAAAGTCATAAGACCTTTTGAACCACCTTTAGCGTCTGTACGCTCCAGTACAAGTTTCTTGAAGGTACCACGGAATTCTGAAGGCCGAAAGGTATCTGATTCAACAAACTACGGGAAGACGTCCTCGTGTTCGAACGACGTATTGATAGACCTAACAGCAGATGTTGGCACCTCCAGCCCCGTGAATGAGAAGCCAATCACGAAGCCACTATTCCAACAACCATCGCTCCTAGACGATTTCTGGAACCGCCTGAACAAGAGCTCACATGGGCCAACCAGCGACACCGTTGATGGCGAAATGTAAGTCTACACAGCCACATCTTCAGCCCAAAGCCTCCAGCTAACGCTCTCCCACAGCTCCGAAAGCAAACAGTTTATCCAAGTACGCGTCGGACCCGCCCAAGAAGTCCGAATACTCCAGCAGCAAGCCGTGTGGAACCGACCGTACTTCCGAGATCCACGCTGGGGTCTCAACCACTTCGACTACATCGACAGTGCATGGCAGCTCCAGCACCCGGCTCTCCCCAACATCAACCCCAGCGACTTCGACTGGGCCGCAGAGTACCTTGAAAGTGGGGGCTTCGGCATTCGCGCTCCCCACGACGAAGCCGAAACGAGCGCAGCTTTTGCACAATGCTGCTCCGCGTGGACCGTAGCCGATCAACTCAGCATGTACGACCTTCTCGACCACATCATCGATAAGCTGAAATTCGTCATTGTCGAGCCCCGCATGAGCGATGTCTTGCGCTTTGCTGTCCAAGTTTACGCTTCCTCTGACGACGGCTTGGATTTGCCCGCGCACTTTCGTGTTAAGGACTATCTGGCTATGTTTATGGCGAGAAATTGGTGGGCGTATATTGGGCATGAGACGTTGAGTAGAGAGTTCATACACAAGTTGCAGCAGTTGCCGGAATTGGAGAGGGATATTTATGAGAGGAGAGTGAGGGCGCTGGATGAGCGGTTGGCAGAAAAAGAAGAAGAAGACGATGATGAAGAAGAGGAAGAGGGGGAGGGGGAGGAGGGGAGTCACGATGATAAAGAGGACGAGAGTGGTGAGGATATGGAGGCTTAACTCAGGACAGCAAGGGATTAGAGGTCTTGTGCTGCCTATGTGCTTTGGAGTTGGATTACCGCTGTCACCAGTGCGGGTTTGGATCGGACGATATGACCACGACTATAGGAGATCGCAGACTGAACGGCTGTTTCTTGTTAAGAGACACATATCTAACACTCTGAAGATCTAAGATGGAGTAGAAGATCTGTGCTGGCTTTGGGCATCTCATTACATGTACATTACTATCCAGAATCTGATTCAGTTTCCAGAGAAGAAACATATGCAACCTAGAAAAGCTCTTGTCGTGAAATACGAACAGCCTTTTTAGCACCTTCCATATCATTTCAAGCAAGAAGAAAAACCTTATTTCAACCTCATACCGTCCTAGTCAGAATCGCTTTCAAACTCGGGTACGTTTGGATCTACACAAATACAGTATCAGCCAGGGCTCAATCGTTAACCGCATAATCATAACACAAACATACCTCTGAATGCCATGTATTCCAGTGTACCACCTGCCTTTTCCATCAAGTTTTCTTTAATCAGAGTAAGTTCCTCTTCCGGAAGCAGCGTGTCAGGGTCTGCCATATCGATCGACAAGCGGATGCTCTGATTCCCTGGACCCAATCTAGCTACAAAATCCAACAAGCCATCCATAGTGAACTTTGAGATGCCGGAGACGGTGACGTTACGGAGATTGGGCAAACTGGCTAGATGTGGCAGCACATCGTCATTGAGCTCCAGTCCGCTGACATACAGATCCTCGAGCAAAACCAGGTCCGCAATAATGGTCTTGAGGTGATCATCCCGCAGAACTTCGGGAAGTATCAGATGTAGATCTCGCAGTTCGCGGAGTTGCCTCAACGATTCAACAAGGATATCGAGATCGTCTCGGAACATGCCTTCGGTGTCACCGTTCAGAAACAAGACTCGTAGGGAAGACTGCTGGTGAACAAGAGCCTGGTGGAAGGCCTTGTGATCTTTGAGTGTGTAAGAATCGATTTCTAGACTGCTGAGCTTAATCTGCTCTTGCAGCAACACGGGCGTGATGATAGCGGCTCCAGATTGCAGTTTTGAGAAACTGAGACGCTGGAGGCTTGAGCATTTCTGGAGCCAGGCTATGGTTTCCCGAAACACATCGTTTTCCGTTGACTCAAGGTCGGTGGTGCCATGAATGTCTTCGATTCGCAGCGTTTTCAGAGCGGTGCAGCCTTGGAGGAGAGCCAGGTGTGGTATAGAATCGTTGGATACACATAGTCGAAGATCCTCAAGCGACTTTCCATGATTGTTCAGAGCGAGAAAGGTCTCAGCACCTGCTTCGACGTCGCTGATGGTTTGGATCGTTTGCAATGTGTTAGGCCGCATAGAGGAGAGAAATTTGGCAAACTTTTGGTCGTTGTTGGTGGAGTGCCAGGTGTATATCATCAATGAATTGAATTGCGGGCAATGCTCACATATTGATGCGTGAACCAGCTCGTCCTCCAAGGGTTTTCCATCCCATAACTCAAGGCTTTGTAGCCGTGGGAGACGTGGTGTCCATCGTACAAGAGCACCGGGCTGGACTTTGGCTTGTCAGATGTTTCTCTGGCTTATTCAAACGAGGTTTTACATACGTTCCCCACTAATAACCTCGAGATTGGGAGTGTGCTGTGTCACCGCTGGAGAGTATCAGCCTCTCGAACAAGATATCAGGGGCAGATCGATGAGGCACCTTCTCCAATAGCATCAATGACATCAGCTGTCTTGATTCGTGTAAACTTTCTGCCCTTGATGTTCGTTCCCGATTCTGTCTTCTCGAATTGCTTCAATGGACCAGAAAAGAATTGTCTATAGGTGTCAGTGTTCGACATACAAAGTTCGACAAGGCTCGGCTGACTTTGAAACCTTTGCTCTGAACTGGTCATCGTCAAGGAGGTACCCAAGGTCGCGGAAATCAAGCGACCTGATATAACGGCAATATGGGAACAGAGTAATGTCAAGGCTCGATGCAACGATGGACCGCCATAGGATGGACCATTTCTGGATAGTGAGTAGCTTAGTCGCTGCGGGTAAACCATACAGGTCTTCCCCGCCACCCCGGACTGGCGCAAGATGATGGGATCTTTCAAGGGTATCAGTAAAGGCAACGATCAGCTTAGCTAGACTGGTATCAAGTACTTGTATAGATGGGTTAACGCAGGGATTGCCAGCGCTCGACTCGCGCAAGCGCAGTTGAAGAGGGTACCAAATTGCTCCTGGTTTGCCAGTTCCTCACACAGAAGATGCAAGATATCGTCTGGGAGCACCGCTTGAGCCATGACGTCTTGATGTGCTATCACTGAAGATGGGCTGTTGACTTTACGCTCAAAGTAACAGGCGCGATGATGTCAATACGCTAGCGCGTCAAAACGCGCTCTTTCCGTTTTCGGCCGCTTGCCGCCTCTGTATCAACGCTACATCTTGCCACAATGCAAATAATTGAGTGAAATGGTCCTTCTCAACTTCACCCTCACTCCAGAGGCGGCATCTAGAGTTCATGATCTCCTCGTCTGTCTGGGCAAATTCAGCGATACCGTAGCCATCGAAGCGCGTCGAGAAAAGGTAGGTTTGCCGTTCTTCCTGCGAGCCAGCCTGTCTCATACGTCCCGTCTCAGTTCACATTTACCGCACTCAACTCTTCTAAATCCGCATACGCCGCTGTTACATTAGACGCCAGGCGGTTCTTTGCCAGCTATGAATGTGTTCCGAGCCACGGTGGGCCCGATAGCCGCTTCACGTGCAGCATGTACACCAAGGCGCTCTTATCAGTTTTCAAAGGACGCCTGTACGATCCAATGGGTCGAGATGGTGCGATAGATCGCTGTGAAGTGAGCGTGCAAGAACGAGAGAACGAGACGCAATGTCGATTTATTGTGAAAATGGTTTGCAACCAGGGTGTCATCAAGACATACAAACTCACGTACGAAGCTGTGGATGTGATGCACGCGCTGTTTGATCGGTCTGTAGCCAAAAACCGGTGGACTATGCACTCTGGCGCGGTGAAGGAGTACATCGAGTACTTTGGTACCAAAACCGAAATGCTTGATATATTCGCAGGAGAGGACGGTCGCTGCGTCTTCAAGAGCTATACGGAAAAGATTTCCAATGGAAAGGAGATCTTGAAGCACCCGCTCGTCACAGCCGTGGCAGTCAACACGTCTGATTTCGAAGAATTCACAGTCCAGGCCGGCATGCATATCATTATCAACGTCAAAGATTTTAAGGCTATTGTCGTCCATGCGGACACACTAAAGACAAGCCTGAAGGCCTTTTATTCTCAGCCGACTCGGCCATTACAGTTTAGCTATGGATGCGACGGTCTATTTTGCGAGTTCACACTGATGACTTCTGGCAACTATACCGCAGCTCCACCTACACCCGTACCTGCACCAGCACCTCAAACAGCAAGCAGTAAAAACACGTCCCGGACCCACTCATCAACAGCAACGACAAACGGACGAGAAGGGAGCCGTAGTTTTCAGTCCGATATGCCTCCGCCAGCGCATTCGGCATCTCGGCGCGAGGGTTCAAGTCGACTTGGATCTCGCCAGACTTCAGTGCAGGCGCCGTCACCGCGTCGTGATCCGGAGAGTCTCTTCGTTCCAGAAGATGAGGATGAGGCGTGGGCGCCTATGGACTACGACAAGGAAGAAACTCTTGGATGGGATGCTAGCGCTAGTCACGACGCATCAGCTTTCCCAACGTTTACAGATAGCGGTAATGCGCCGAGGGCAAATACGGCTGAGAGTAATGAGGTGTTTGAGCCCACCCAGCGTGTATCGCAGATCAAAGGATTGTGGTAGTAGGTTGATATTCCTGAAAGCCTTGCACAGTCTAGCCAACCGATTGAAAGGGTCAATAGACTTCAGGAAGATATGGTCGTTATTCGGACGCTGCTACCCATTTGTCAAAAGCCACAGTGCAACAGCACAAGATAAACCATTTGCACCATGATCTATAGACATTGGTAAAAAATAATTATTACTTGGCCCCAGAAATACGTTTTGACATTGCCTGGAGTACGTCACGAGTGCTAATGTACGTCCGATATTTGTGTCGATGGCACCGTCTATATCAAACTTGCGGTTTTCATGTCTTTTGGCAACAAGAAGGTACAAGGTAATGACGTGGGTCCCGCATATCGGCGGATGGTGGGGCTCCATGAGAAAACGATACACTCCCGTTGTACCAATGCCACGATTCAGAAACATAACGAATCCTTGACCGAGCCAACTTTCAATCCTCTGCAATGTCGCCAAAGCGTATCCTAGTAATTGCTGGCTCAGACAGTTCGGGTGGGGCGTAAGTACGCATACATGCATCCGCCTCCCCAATTAGCTACTCAAACTAACCATCTATACACATCAGCGGATTAGAGGCTGATCAGAAGGTAATAGCGGCGCATGGCTGCTATGCTATGACTGCTACTACTGCATTGACAGCACAGAATACGCTGGGTGTGCAAGATGTACATCATACGCCTCCGGAATTTGTAAAGAAGCAGATTGATGTTGTTTGTGACGACATTAAAGTAGATGTTGTCAAAACGGGTAGGTATCCATAAAACAAAGCACAATACGTAGAAGCAAAGGTATAAACCATCTAACTTTTTCAAGGTATGCTTGCGTCGGCGGAGACGATCAAAGTTGTCGCAGATGCATTGAAGAGACACAACATCAACACATGTGTCGTTGACCCTGTACGTACCGAGTACCCGCTTCAGGTGAAATTACAATATCGCGGCTGAGCACAGAATCGTGTTAGGTGATGGTCTCAACATCAGGCTCAGAGCTTCTCCCTGAAGCTGCAGTCACAACACTGATTGATAATCTTCTACCTCACACCACGCTCCTGACGCCAAACCTTCCAGAGGCAAAACTTCTCCTGAAATCCGCTGGCGTCGAAATACCGGATCCACAGAACGTCGATGACATTGTCGCTATGGCACGTAACATCCGCGAGAGGGGCCCCAGATGGGTATTGCTTAAAGGAGGTCATCTACCATTGACCCGTGGCCATTTGGTGAGCAAAAAAGAGGCAGACCGAGAGGTTGTGTTGAATGTCTTAGTGGGAGAGAGTGAAGTCGCCTTGATAGAAAGCGATTACCTGCAATCGAAGAACACTCACGGCACAGGGTGTTCACTAGCATCGGCGATTGCGTGCAACCTTTCTCTCGGCATGTCTATGATCAAGGCTGTCAAAGCAGCCAACCGTTATATTGAAGCCGGAATCAAGACAGCCATGGAGGTCGGCCATGGAAGTGGACCAATCAACCATTTTCACTCCGTGTACACACTTCCTTTTGCGCCCGGTAACTTCATCTCCTACCTCCTCGACCGAGATGAGGTACAGATACCGTGGAAAGAGTACACGCAGCATGATTTTGTACAGCGGATGGGAGACGGAACACTGCCACTGGAAAACTTTATGTACTACCTTGTACAAGACTACCAGTTCCTTGTATGTGCACTTCCGTTCACACTGGAAAAGCACATATTGCAGAGATATCTGACAATCTTCAGGTGCAATTTGCAAGAGCAACCGCACTCTCAGCGTACAAATCAAGTAACCTCAATGATATTGGCCGCTCTGTCCAACAAGTTGTTACCCTACAAGAAGAGATACAACTCCATATCGAATTCTGCAAAGAATATGGTCTCTCTGAGGCGGACATTATTAGTACCGAAGAGGACCAAGCTACCACTGCATACACGCGTTACGTCCTTGATATTGGCATGTCTCAAGACTTTCTTGCCTTGCAGATAGCCCTCCTCCCTTGCTTGATCGGCTACGGTATTATTGCTAAGCGGCTATACGAGGATCCAAATACGGTGCGTACCGGTAGCAAGTACTGGAAATGGATCGAACAGTATGTAGCGGATGAGTACAGGGGTGCGATGAAGAGGGGAAGCGAGCTTGTGGAGAAACATGCGGCAGGCTTGAGTCCAAGCAGAGTGGAGGAGCTAGCCAGGATATTTGTCCACGCGACTAACGTAAGTACCGATAGCAAACTAGTTGTTTGTGAGTGCGCTAACAGAGAATAGATGGAGAGAGGCTTCTGGGACATGGGACTAAGGGGTGGCAGGAAGGTGAATTAAGCTCAAAGACATGATGAGCAGAAGATTCACGTCATAACATTGTCACACTTATCGCACTGAGCAGTGCTATCACAATCCGTTCGGATCACTTAAAACTCTGGCATTTGATACAAGCTGAAGCATCGACAATAGAATATCCACGGCATAGTCTCGTGTCCGAAGCGGTGAGCTCATTGTTTTTTGTTGCATCTCCCCAGCTACGTGTCAGGCCTCCCTCATTGCTGAACTTCCCCGCCAACGAAGACATGTGGCGTATCTGCAGGTATCTTCGATATGTAAAAAACTAGAACGTAGATGCATCTCTAGTTCGGCTTCAAAGTGGCGAAATGAAGTTCTTCGAAACTTCCCCGGCCTGACAACGGCAAAAGCGGCGCTTACCCAATTAGGTCAGACCCTTGGCGCTAGCGCCGCTAGCGTCTCAAAAAATGTGCAAGCGCAACGGAGGCAAGGCAACTTTTCCTGGCGCGTTCTGCCCTTTGCCTTTCTCTCTCTTACATCTTCACCCTCTTCTCACTGTGCTTCTTTCATCGCACACTCTGCGACACTCCTTTACGTCGCTTTATTGCACCTTAATAACGCCAGAGGTCTCAGATTTAAGAACACGCTCTCTTAGACTCGATCGGCTCTCCTTTGACGCCAGTCTCTACCAAACACACACACACACATCATGTCCTACGGTGGAGGATACGGTGGCGGCGGTCGCGATGGCGGCCGTGGCTACTCCAACGGGTACGAACGCAGCAACGCTGGATACGGGTCTTACAGCAACTCGACAAGCCGCTATGAATCGTATGGGTATGACGATACATCCCCTTTACCCGGGAAAGGCATCACAGTCGTGGTTATAGGACACCCTCCATCTGCTATCTTTCTTTACACGATTCTGCGCGCAGTTTTAGTCCGGAGGCCGCGCTTGCTTTGCTTGGTTTTGTACATCAAGCACGCGGCCACGTACTTACTGCGACAACGTAGAATCCCCCTTCTGTCACCCATCTCCTTTCAGGACTAAGGCTAACATTTTCTCTTAGTGGCGGCTACGGCGGCGGCTCTAACGGATACGGCGGCGGCGGATACGGTGGTGGTGGCTACGGCGGTGGTTACGGCGGTCGCGATGGTGGTGACCGTATGTCGCAGCTCGGACAAGGCTTGAAGCAGCAACAATGGGGTATGTTGACTTACATCATCTTGCTATTCCACTGAATAACAGTACTAATACATGAACAGATCTTGACGCTCTCCCCAAGTTCGAAAAGTCTTTCTACAAGGAGGATCCCGCAGTCACCGCGCGTTCGGAGGCTGAGGTTGCCGAATACCGCAAGGAGCACCAGATGACTGTCAAGGGAGTCAACATTCCCAAGCCAGTCACAACTTTCGACGAGGCTGGTTTCCCATCTTACGTCATGAACGAGGTCAAGGCCCAGGGCTTCGCAAAGCCCACTGCTATTCAGGCGCAGGGTTGGCCCATGGCTCTGTCTGGTCGCGACGTTGTCGGTGTTGCCGAGACTGGTTCCGGAAAGACGCTCACCTACTGTCTTCCTGCAATCGTCCACATCAACGCTCAGCCTCTCCTTGCTCCCGGTGACGGTCCTATTGTCCTCATCCTCGCTCCCACTCGTGAGCTTGCTGTCCAGATTCAGCAAGAGATTAGCAAGTTCGGAAAGTCCTCGCGTATCCGAAACACCTGTGTCTACGGAGGTGTTCCCAAGGGTCCTCAAATCCGTGACCTTTCTCGCGGTGTCGAAGTCTGCATTGCCACTCCTGGACGTCTCATCGACATGCTCGAAGCTGGAAAGACCAACCTTCGCCGTGTCACCTACCTGGTTCTCGACGAGGCTGACCGCATGCTTGACATGGGTTTCGAACCTCAGATTCGCAAGATCATCGGACAGATCCGTCCCGACCGTCAGACTTGCATGTGGTCCGCTACATGGCCAAAGGAGGTTCGCCAGCTTGCTGCCGACTACCAGAAGGACTGGATTCAGGTCAACATTGGTTCCATGGACCTTTCCGCCAACCACCGCATCCAGCAGATTGTTGAGGTCTGCACAGAGTTCGAGAAGCGCGACCGCATGGCCAAGCATCTCGAGACCATCATGAATGACAAGGCGAACAAGATCTTGATCTTCACAGGCACCAAGCGTGTTGCTGACGAAATTACTCGATTCCTCCGTCAAGACGGCTGGCCAGCGCTTTGTAAGTTGACTCTATTTGTCCCCTGCTACGTGAACATAGCTAACATACCTCTAGCCATCCACGGCGACAAGGCACAAAACGAGCGTGACTGGGTCCTGAACGAGTTCAAGACTGGCAAGAGTCCCATCATGGTTGCTACTGACGTAGCTTCCCGTGGTATCGGTATGATTGAAAACCCCCCACTTCCCCTTCCCTTGATCCCCCCTGAAGTATTTTTTTACGCGTGAACTGCCATTGTGCTCTGCTTAGGTCGTCTTGTGCGCTTGTTACATTCGCTCCCATGCCATCGTCCAGGGCTTGCATCTCTCTCATTTCTGATCCCCAGGGATCCTTGGTCACGCTGGCGAGGCTAACAGTCTTCGCTACCTTCTGTTTCTGGTATTACCGACGTATTACTGAAGCAAGCTGCCTGAGATACTTGACTTGGTTAAGTCGCAGTCTCTTCCCAAGGGTTTCCTGGACCAGGAGATATCCACAGCCTTCCCACTGGACTTGATGCCGTGATATTCGTTGTAGCGCACAGAGACGGTTGCATGCAACATACTGCAGCTTCACGCGATCCAATCATGATCGTCGTCTGCTCTCTTTTTTATCAGTCACTAACATTTTGCTCCCAAAGATGTTCGCAACATTACCCATGTGTTGAACTATGATTACCCGAACAATTCGGAGGATTATATCCACCGTATTGGTCGTACTGCTCGTGCTGGCGCTAACGGAACTGCCATCACCCTTTTCACTACAGAGAGTATGTATATTCCCGTCGGTTTCTTACTGTCCCTTGCTAACAATGACGCCAGACTCTAAGCAGGCTCGTGATCTAGTCAACATTCTCCAAGAGTCCAAGCAGCAAATTGATCCCCGTCTCCACGAGATGGCCCGCTACGGTGGTGGCGGTGGCGGCGGCGGTCGCTGGGGAGGCGGCCGTGGCCGTGGAGGAGGTCGTGGCGGACGTGGTGGTGGTAAGTTTTCTTCATTCTCAAAGTAGTGAATGATTTCTAACTTGTGCATTAGGCTGGACTGGAGGCAATGGTGACCCTGTTCGCAACAGCCGCTGGTAAACATGCTGTTGGCCGTGTCCACTTGACGTCATGAGAACGATGAAGCATCGATTTCAATCCTCTCTAGGCTTGGAGGCCAGCCATGATTTTTGACTTGCCTCATGTTTTCTTCCTTTTCCAAATGCGGCTACATGCCGCTGTACCTGTTCAGGCTCTGTCGTACGCTGATACCCTAGGGACAGAGCTGTGATCTGCATGCATGGACATGATGATGTCAGCTTGGCAGAACAGTTCGCCTGCATATTAGACTGGTATAGGTTTGATTGTTTATGATTAGCTGCGTGCATGGGAGCAGTTTTTTGCGCAGTCATTTCGCCACCTTGCATCCTGGCGCTGGTGGCGTTTTTCATATAAGAAAAAAAGTCTTCTCAAGTAATAGTCGTATAGAATCAAGTGCATATCTCGATAGCTGGAGTTGGTTTGCTGTGATGTTTTCTGTTGTTTGGTGATGAGAGTATCTGTTATTATCTTGGTAGTGAGAGTATCTGTTCTTGTCTTGGTGAACATGGCTCATTCCATGTATACGTTGCTATCGAAAAGTGAGTATCAATTGTTAAGCGTTCTTATGTCGTTGACATGAGTCTTTCCTACTTTAACTCTTTGTCCTTGTACTAACACTCGTGTTCTATGTAAGCATATAACTATTCTCCCGGTTCAATGACAATACCGGCATCATCGAGTTTACGTGGGCTATTTATTTAATCTTTTTTGCCAATTCTTTTTCGTCTTGTTTTACCAGTTTCTCTCACTCACTCAGAAATGATATGTACACAATGACGGAAGGAAAGAAGAAAAGAAGGAGAGAGAGAGAGAGAGGAATCAAATCTAATACAACTAATTATATTACCTTATTCATATTTTTAGTATGAAGGCAGTCTAGTACCATGTGAAACTACTGCTACACTTTTTCTTGTTCTATCCATGTCCTACTCTATATTCTTCTGTTTGTTTTCGGGTATGTGTTGGTGTATGTTTTTAGTGTGGCTATAGTATTCTTTTCTACTAGGAGGAGGATAATAGGAAGACAGTGAGAAAGTGAAAAGTTATAGAGATAGATTTCAAGATATGTGAAGTGATTTCACGGTGTTTACTTGATTTCTTCGTTGATTTATTTATTCGCCTGTACGTGCAAGAAATAGCGAGATAGAGTATATTATAGACAAGAGGTACAGGAAAAAACATATATATATGTATACATACTCTTTTTCTCAAAGAGGATTTGTTCGCTTTTGTATAAGCCCTAATATAGTGTTAATTTAAAGACGCAGAGTAAGATAGATTAAAAAGGACTCGCAAGTCTACACATGTTCATAAGATATTTTTCTTCATTCGTCTACACATAAAAGCTACACCATCCAGCAAAGCCACAGCATGTGACACTATCCGACAAAGGGATCTTCTACACCCCAGCAAGGATTGCGAATGGGTTGTTGTGTGAGTTCATCGAGTTATTTTCGTTGCTTTTAACCCATCTCACATGAGGTGATGAGGTGGTTTTTTTTTCACCTTGTTGAAGTACTTGGTAGCCTTACTCGGCAAAAAGAGAACAGACAAGCCTTGACAGCAATAGACACAAAAGACACGCACCTCTACGTTTATAAGTATTCGATATTTCTTCTCATCTCATGCGCTCATGTATAACCTCTACCACGGTAAAGCCACGTATATCAGTATCGCCACTAACCCGTCATACACATAAAGAAACATATCCTTTACTTCTCAAAAACCATCGAATATACATATATTGATTCCAAACATTAACACAGAAACCGGCATACACATTTTTTTTTTTTCAATCTTTAACCAGAGGATACGAAATGACGTGTGCAAGGTTCAAAGGACGTGATAGTATCGCTTTTCCCTCTTTCTTTCAGGCTACAAAGATAATTTATTACAGTACAAACATTGATAAGGAGAAGGTATCTGTAGACGGTATTATTCAGATATATATGTATGTATGTTCACCGCTTGCTTTTTTTTCATACGAAGAGAAAGAGAAACAGATAAAAAAAACAATCACCTTCTCTGAGGTGAGCAGTGCATGCGTACGTGACGAGTAGGATGGTAAGGAAGAGAAAGAAAGACGAGACAAGGGCGAGGATGGAGGAAAAAAAGACAGGTGTATACAAAGCTATGAGTCTTTTTTCTCTAGGGGACGAGGTCATGTGTGGGGTCTAGAGGGAGAGAAGACAAGTTGTCACGTTGGGGCTGAGAGGACGAGGACGAGGACGAGGGAGCGGTGAGATATGCATCTTAGGAGCATGCATGGTTCTGATATATCTCTGGGTGTCTTATAATATGATATAGTTGACAAACTATACATCATAACAGCTATAATATATGATAATAGTTTGCGAGAAGAGCATATATGAAAGAGAATACGTGATTTCGTACACAATTCTACCTCCTTACTTCACAGTCTGTAGTAGAAAACGCAGATCAGAAGAGGTCATACAAGTTGATGGAATCAAGTCAAGGGAAAGGGGGGACAGCAAGCACCATGGTTTCCTCCTTCCACACCACCATCCAACTAGTCCAGCACGATTCATCGATTACAAATGAGGGTGCAGAATGTCGGTGTGAGATTTTACTTTGCCACATGGTTTCTGAGCAACAAGTTTGAAGATTGCAAGCTGTATCACGGGAACCTTGTACGCTCAAATCCGTCTGAAGTATGATTATTGCGGGGGTGGACTAGCGTACGCAGAGACGCACATGATGAAGTGAGCCATTTTTCTGCCAAGCAATCACAGTTATGCTAATCCCAGAACAGCGTTGAGATAAAGTATAGACTAACGATGGAGCGAAACACGATGAATGACATTTGAAGGATGAGCTGGAAAAAAGGGGGCCACGGATGGGATGACGATCGCGACGATGGCGCAACACACGCTATGGGATCCATGAAGCGGGAGGTCCGGCTGCACGTAAACCAAGCAGTCGGGCATTACTCCGGACTGTACGTATGTAACCATGGCAGATTGTTACATACTGCCCAGACTGAGGTGGATGTCACGCATGTACGTTGACAATTCTGTTCAAACGTGGAACATGATTTCCGGAGAAGCATGTGCATGTTTGTTCCTCACCAAAGTACATGCTATGTAGAATATTTGGTTACGTAGTGGGCAATGGGAAGCCAGGCATGTGAATCATCTACAGTGCTAAGGTTGATGAATATTAGAACGATCCCGCTACTGCACGACACCAGAGTCAAATCATGGTCTGGAACATCCCAACCGTTGCGTCAAGAGCCAAAGCAGATGGACTATTGCCCTTGTGGCTTTGCTGTGGCGAAGGTTTCCACAGCAGCGGGTTCGTTGACGCGGATGTCGTGTTTACTGGACACGTCGCCCTTGTTTCATGGGACAGTTGGAGACAAGCAGATGGATAGTCTTGGGTTGACGAAAAGCACGCGCGCATGCATGGTCAATGACGGCAGCATGCATCAAGGCTCGGTACCAAGTCCATCTTCCCTGACTCTGATCATGTGTCCGAGATGAATTACTGGAACGGTGGCATACGGCGGTGGGAATTTCCATTGAAATCGATCATGCGATCTGCGGAGTCGAGGCCGGGAATCATGAATCCGAACCACAGGACATGAAGTTTGAATATTGCTGCGGCCGTTTCCGGGACACAAATACACACAAGATTGTTCGGGGGGACGGTATTGAAACCAGGAGAAATGACGCGTGTCAACCAAGACCAGCAGAGATGCAATGTGCAGTGCAGTCTTGTTGTCAAGTGCCCATGTCCGAGCTGTACATGGTGCAGCTGGTTGACAGGTGACCAGGCAATAGAACCTCGAGCTTCTCAGGCGCGTGTGGCTTTGTCAGGCTTGAACCAAATTTACCACAACCCAGAGCTAGGTTTAGGCTACCCAATCGAGCGAATCAGGACGACGAGGCGGGATCCGTTTCATCTTGGAAATGTGTAGACTAAAATACAAACAAGCTTTATCGATTTTCCATGGCGGGGGCAGAGGGGATAACAAATTCCAGGCATGGAAAACTGGGGATAGGCTTTGAAGAGGCGTCAGAGACAAATGAAGCTGGGGATACTGGATGGTCCAAGGCGAGGTTGGAATATTCAAGTGGCAGCATGGGACCAGATGGGTATGGATGGGACGAGCAACGCAGAGGCCCCTCCCTCCACAGAGTTTTGTTTTGAGCGTTTCAGTCAGGATGAGTTTGTCATGATGGAACGTTTTGCAGGAAGAGAGCAGAGAGCAGCAGGGAGCAAGGCATGTTGAGTGTGTGTGACCAAGCGATGACAATGGTTTGCTGGAGCAAGCGATGCAGCCCAGGTGGGCTAATGCTGCACAGTCACGGCCGGAGAAGACAGGACCGGGCGAGGGAGGCGATGCAGCCAAGGCAGCAGCAGGTGATGACAGGGATCAGGGGAGAAGAGCGTACAGGCCGAGCCCACGCCAAAGAGATCTGCGAGCTGCAACGTCGGTCATTCTTCGGCCGTTCTGGATTGCTGTTCTTGGGGGTGCTGTATGTACGTCGTAGTAGTAGACGCGTTATTTGTCAGGAACATTGCGAGATGAGAGAGTGGGCAGAAAGCACACCGCACACCGGGGTCGATGTGTGGACAAAACCGTGCCATGGCGGGGAGTGCCGACGACTTTGGAGGGAGGGCTGAACTCCAGGCGCTGCAGTTGGTTGTGTCGGGTAGAACGGCCAGAAGCATCGGACCCTCATCCGAAAAGTGGACGAGTGAATGCGAGGCGATGTCATGACCAAAGGACGACTCAGGTGGTTGAGGGACAGGAGGCGTGCGCAGCGCGGAGAATATCGCCCCAGTACCGTGGAAGAGGCCCAACATGTTTGTGTGGCCACGACTCGGCGAAAGGCGGGTGACGTGGTGAATGCAGTCGACGAGGGAAGGAAGTTGCGATGCTGCTGCTGCTGCTGTTCCTGCTGCAGGCGGCCAAACGAGGAAGGTGGTGGGCAGTTGTGGAAAGTGGCGTGGCGCGGAACCTACTCCGACGTCGCACCCACACAGTGCATCTCGACTCCTGTGCAACACCACCACCACCAACGACGACAATCATGATAGTAATCATGATAATGGCAATGACAAACAAACATGACAACCTGAGCATTATTGACGCGCACCTGAACAGGTCGGATCGACTTGCCCCATTGTCGACTAACCAAGTGCTCGACAATACACATGTCTATACATACTACACACCAAGTACATGACAGTACGTACGACATGTATGTATCAGACAGCCGTGTACATGGGCCGTCGAGCGCGTCCAAGTGGGTTTCTGAGTGGAGGAAGAATACGGCGGGAAAAGACCGGGTAAGGGTGTATCCAGGCGCCTTTGGCAAAAAAGGCACTGCATGCGTAAAATCGCGGTCGCTTCCTCATTTTGTCAGCGGAAGGTAGCCCGCTGGCTGGATGCATCATGCCGCGTGGTCCATTACGAGGGCAGCGAATAATTTCGGACTTGCACATACTGTACAATACATATCGACGGGTGTGTGTATGGGTGCGTCGCCGTGCAGCCATGACCACGTCTCTACGTAAACCAACCAACCAACCACCAACCAAGTCGAGGTCGAGGTCGGTCTCGAAATCGGCCTTAGTAGCGCCCGCATCATGACACCTACCGTCTGGTAAACTCCGCGCCTCTGGAAATACCCATACCCTACCACGCCATGGGATGAGATGACCAGAGGGCTCGCCCTCTCGCTCTTCCCACGGAAGCTCCGTGCATATCTCCGCCACGAGGCATCTCTCGGCCCAGCTCGACACAATGGCACCGATCCATGGAAAGCCACCAGCCCACCCTGGGTGTTGGTCCGCAGGGGCTGCCCCTGTCGTGCTCGCTCGCTCGACTTGCACCAGCAGACCGTTCCTGGATACGAAGGCGCCAGAGTTTAGCCGTGAGCCCTGAGAAAACATGTCGCCTTTGCCATGACGGACCGCCTTTGGCCTTGGGGGCCATTTTTGCGCACGACATGCTGGCACTGCCAATGCTCATGTGGTTTTTTCCTCTCTCCCATGGTCATGACACGGCCAGACCACGACGAGTCGTGGCAACAGGACCCTCCTTGCACGTCGGCCAACACGTCTGAGTGAGATTGCAGTGTTGGCGAGACGGACCATCAGCGTCTCGTAACCAACTGATACTCAGCCGCACATGACGCGCTGCGTCATGGCGACGAGTGCATGCGACGTAACCATGCTGTTGCGTCTGGCGGGCGTGGCGATTGCCGTGGCGGACAGAGAGAGAAACGTCGAAGGCCAAAGAGCAGCAATGCGCCCGTTGATGCAGAGGAGTGAAGTCGATATAGTGTAATGGCGGCGTGGTGTTCGCCTTCTGATCGAGGTTACCGCCCGCTCCCGTTCGACGGCGCATGTGCAAATGGTTAGTGTCATCTATTCGTATTCATCCTGGGTCCGATCAGTCTTGGTATGGGCTGGCCAATCACGTCGCGCGAGATTTGGACAACATGGGCACATCTTGCTTCTGCTCAACGGTGCACACCCAGAGACGACCACATGGCGATGTATGCTCTTCAACACAAGGGCCGTCTATGACGACAACACTCTGGCTGTAATGTGGGCAAGCGACGAGTGGCTGGTCTAGGTGAGTGGTAGTGGGTGTCGGATACGGGCAAGCGGAGCAGACAGGCTCGGCAGGACCACGTCCATTGGGGCGGGGACGAAGCCAAAAAAGCGTACCGTTCAGCCGTTGGATGTGTGTACATGTATATGTACATATGTATGTACATAGATGGATACATATGTGGTATGTAGGTATGTACAGTGGCATGACATGGGAGTCGAGAGTCTGGACCCACTGTTCTTTTGCAGGCGTATGTACGCAAGCGAAGTAGCGCACGTGTATGTGGTCTATTTTGGAGGTGGAAGAATAGTAGGACAGGGCAGGGTAGAGTAGGCCGAGCAAGTCACAATGTACCGGGCCAGGGAGCAAACGCAAGGATGACGGGATCCGCACGAGAGAAAAAAAAAAGGGCGGGGGCCAGGTGCAGTGACAGTTTGTCTGCTGACAGCAGTGCCAGGGTTGCAGGATGCACGAGGAAGAAAATCACGATGCGGCGGCCACATGGTGAAGTTTGCGACTGCGAAAGCGGGGGGTTTGAGGCGAGCACGAAACGGCCCCTGCGGCATCTGGTGGGCAAACGCGAGGAAAGGGCTTAGCGTATCTCGACATGTGAGATGCCGTAGTCATGATGCAGTGTGCATGGGCACTTGAGCCATGGGTCAGTACACAAGGAACGAACCGAGTCTGTCAGCAGTGTAGGATCATGATGAAGGAGATGGCAAGCGACTACATAAGCAGGCAGGCAAGCAATTATGCATGCGTGGCTACTGACATGCGAGCAGTTTTTGGCCACAATAGCAGCAGCAGCAGCAGCAGCAGTAGCAGCAGCGTGAAAAAGAACAAACGGACAGCAACGTCTTCCCTCTCGTGTCGTCTGGCCGTGCCAAAGGGTGGTTGCACGTTGTTTTTCGTCCACACCGCAATGCAGAGGCAGACAGAGTCGGAAACTGGCGCTCGTCGACGCATTAGGCATTACTGCCGGTCGTCGAGGTCTGTGCCGCGTCCAATATTTGCATGCAGTGGTTTTGCAGGCCGGCCGAGCCGGGGTGTCGGGGGATCCCGCTCAAGGTGGCCGGGTAGGTGGTGAAGGAAGACGAGGGCGGACAGAGGCGACAAGTGCAGCATGCGGCGGCGAAGGGGCGAGGGCACCGAGGGTTGTGGCATGGGATGTTTTGGGGTCGAGGGATGCGGTAGAGTGCAGAGTGCAGAGTGCAGCAGGACTACTATCTATGTAGGGCCCAAGGTACCTCTAACGTGGGTTTGCCGCGTCTAGCGCGAAGAGCTAGCTTTCAGCCTCATACCATGGCGGTATTCTTCTTTGCACGTCTTGGTCGGCCGACACACGTACATAGATGCGCACACCCACACCCACACACACATATCGCGTCCAGGACGGCCATGGGCAGTCTGGAGGAGCAATACAGGATATGCCATGCACGCACACCCACTTGCGCACGCACGCACACGCACACGCACACGCACACGCACGCACGACCGGCGACAAGCACAGCCGAGGCGCTGCAAAAGTCGTCGTCGCGAGGGCCCAAACGGGGGGTGAGGGGGTGGGCAGCAAAGGGCGGTCAATACGTCAGGACGCGGGGTTAGTCAGCAACGACCTACGCGCAGGCGTTGTCGGACTATTTTTCTGACTAGCGGGCCCTCACCCATCTTGTCGCCTAACCACCTTCTGTGCTAGCACCCTCTCTTAGCCTACATCGCCAATCTGACCTGCCTGCTCAACCACCAAACCCATACTATCCCAACCAGCCACTACCAGTGCCTTGCCCTAACGCTGCCGTCACCACGCCCCCCCAGGCCCCAGGCCCCAAGCACACGAGATCGCGCACCCGCTGCCCGACTACACGTGCAACTGCCACCAAGCAACGCGATCGCCGCCCACCCGTCGCGTTCGTCACTAAGGCGCTCCACCGCCGCCCTGCGCTGCGCTGCTCTCGACTACGCGCACATCACTACTACATACTACTACATCCTCCCATCGCTCTCGCTCTCACTCGCTGCGCTGCACTGCGCTGCGCTGCGCTGCTCCACTCGCCCGCGGAGCAACAAGGCCTCCGAGACAGTCGTCTGCCCGCCTCGCCTGCCCACTCCCAAATTTGCACGGAAACCCGGCCGCGACAGGAGGCTGATCGCTCGGCACGCTCGGCGGAGTTGAGCCTTCTGGGACACTCAGCGGCTGGGAGAGAGCCACAGTGTGCGCGAAACCTTCAGTCATCGTTACCACAACGGGCCGACTGGAGCCTTTTTTTGTTGCCCCCCTCCCACCCCCCTCCCTCGCACCCTCTGCAGAGCCAGTCAGCGACGCGCATCCAGAGCGACGTCTTTGGTGGCCATCTGGGCTCCCCCTCGGCGAACACGCTCATCCCAACCCTGGTTTCCTTCGTCACTAGCGTCACGCCCACCACGGACACGCACAGACCAGGCTCCCACAGACCACACACGCACACACACTCACGCACCCCACCACACCATACCACACTTTGTCTTCCTCTCACACACACCCTCCCCTCCGCCGCCGCCGCCCACCCCTCCCTTGCTCGCGCTCGCTCTCGCACTAGAAGCCCACCCTCACGCACGCTTGCGTCCCACAGCAGCTCGTCTGCCGCGCCATCCCCCCTGCGGCCTAGCTCGCTCCACCCACAGCAGCTTTGATTCCCACTGTTACGGCTCGGCTTTACCGACTAACAGCCTATCCCTGTCGCTGCCTGGACGGGCGCGAATTACCTCATCGAGTGTGCTAAAGCCTGCTGGGCAAGCCGCCATTTCTTCCACGCGGATCCATTGGTCGCCGCACTCCAGGCGCACGCCACTGAGTCTAAAAGCCTTTAGGCCGCGCTGTCACTAGCTGTGTTCCAAATTCACTCTCGCCCCAGCAAAAAGACCCGCAGTGCAAGCTCCTTCCTTTCACTAGCACCGATTGTGTAACCTTTGCGTTGCACTTCACCTCTGCACCGCGCCAACTGCTCCGCGATTCGAGAGATCTCTGTTCCGCTAGCTGCCCTCCCCCTGCCCCCGGTGCCCTCGACCTTGCGCCTTCCGTGCGTTATCTTTTTTTCGACGGCGCACATTTGCCGAACTGCTTGTCCCTCCACCTGGGCGTCGTGGAAAACACACCGTCTGCAAATCATCCGCGTTTAACTTCCACGCTACCCACGGCCTGACCACTTCGCTTCTCCGGTTTTCTGGCTGTGCATCTCTTGGCCAAACACAGGCTACGTCTTTATACGCTCTAGCTGCCTGTCTTTCCACAGACCGCGGCAAATCATCCGAAAGACGGTTCGCGACGGACATATCTCTGCAGCCATTCCTCTCTTGTGGGCGCAACCCCCCAAAAGTCCATCCAACCAACCAACCACCCTACCACCCTACAAGCCTCTTGTTGCTTTAGAGTCCAAGGTACCCCCCTCCGACACCGCCTGTCTACGCTTCACACAGTCTATGGACGCACGGCAAGCAGACTACCCGCAGTCAGGTTTGAGCTCGCCCTATCCAACCTTTCCTGAACCAGTTTCTGAGGGTGCTTCTGCAGATCAAGCATCTGCTGCGCAATACCCTCCCCAAGGACAAGATCCTCGCTCCTCCAACCTCACGCCCAATTCAGACTACAGTCTGAACCCTTCGTCTGCTCGCTCAGGCTCTTTCCCCGACTACATTCAACGTTCGTATCAACCCGCTGCTCAAGCACAAGCATCCGGTGGTATGGCGCAACAACAAAGTCCGTCAATGTCTATCCCAGATGGTGGTCAAACAAATGGCCATCAGTCTCCGCACCAACTCAAATCTGACTCGGATGTACCTATAGATCCATCAATCGCCGCCCAGACGAGCCCAACCTACGCCAGTCACCAGCAGCAGTACTCTCCCTACACTCCTCACCACGACATGCAGCACTACCCGGGTCAGCCCCAAACACCAATGGGCTACCCATCGCGTCCTGAATGGGCCGGTCATTATCCCCAGCCAGGCATGCACTACGGTCATCCCGCCTCTTCAGGCCCGCCTGCGCCTGCAATGGTTTCGCCCGTTCAACGACCACCAAATGTGAGTTTCTCCATCTCTCTTTGGGACTCATCAAACGCGACATTTTGCTCTCTAGCACACGCGCACGCGCGCGTGTCTGGGTTGGCTCCTTCACTTTGAAATCTCAACGCTAACAATATTCTTTTTGCGCGCATTAGGGCGGACATCCTCTATCTACAGTCTATTCATTCGTTCCCATCCCTGGCGCACAACAACACAAGCGACCACGTAGGCGATACGAAGAAATCGAGCGCATGTACAAGTGCGGCTGGAATGGTTGCGAAAAGGCGTACGGTACTCTGAACCACCTGAACGCCCACGTCACCATGCAGTCTCATGGCTCTAAGCGAACTCCCGAAGGTAAGTCATTTCCCTCACTTTTCTTTTCTTGGGGGGTTTTTTTCATGATTATTATTTGATTTTTGCGGGCTGGATACATCGTCGTGGTGGTGGTTGTTGTAGTAGTGGCGGGCCCTTGCAAGGCCCTAGGGCGCTAAGTTAGCACTTGGGATGGCGCTGCACCAACACCATGCTGTTCGCGCGCTCCTCCCGCCCTGGGGGTAGCCTCTGATGACGGACGCTAACAACCCACCCCTCGATCCATGCACCGCACCCGAGTTCTTGGCGTCTTAATATCTCACTTGATTATTACAATTTCTTTGCTGACTGAACAACAACAGAGTTCAAGGAGATCCGCAAGGAGTGGAAGGCTAAGAAGAAGGAGGAAGAGGCCGCACGCAAGGCCGACGAGGAGCGACACCGCGCTGATGCGCAGCAGCGTGCTCACGAGGGCGGCGCTCCTGAAGCTCCTGTCTACGGAGGCATGCGACAGGGAGTTGGTGTCCCCGGACAAGCGCCCTCGCACCCTCAACTCCCTCCCATCGGGTACCAGCCTGCTGCCTCTGGCAACACGACTGCTCCTCAGTACGGAACCCAAAGCCCCGGTCTTCCAGAGGGAATGGCTCAGTATGCCACCCCCAACAGCAATGCCTACAACAGTCCCAATAGTAACAGCAGCAGTTACCCACAATCCCCTTACGGACAGAACCCACAAATGTACCAACAGAACCACTAAACATGGTTCTGGTAATTTTGGGGCGACAACCGCGAGCCAACCGAAGGCAATTTTACACATACTGTGTTAACAGCTTTTTCGCCTGTTCCTCTACTACTCACGAGAGAGTATTGACGACTCTCCTTATGGTAGATGTTTTTTTCTTCGCGACCGTCACAGCATCTTTCTCTCTCCCTATCTCCCTCTCTCTCCCTGGTGGTACTTGCATTTTCAATTGGCGGCGGCTGTATGTTTTTCTACTTATGGGTCTTTAACGATGGAGAATCCAATGAACCATGAAATGCGCGCCCAACATGGCCTACGGGCATGAGGTACAGAGGTCGTGCTTAAAGAGCTAGTACATGGCTCCAAAAGGAGGGTTTTGTTTTCATCGTTGGAACTGTGTCCATGTCATGAGCAAAAAAAGGAATAGGAGGGGATTTGACTCTTTGAGAGCACTCCCCATGCACATGCGTGCAAAACGGGCAAACCCTTCTTTTCTTTCTTTGATCATATCTTTTTTGTCCCAATCTTCTCTCGGTCACACGAGAATTTTTGTGTCAAAATCCTTTTTTTAAACCAATGTTTCTTTTTTTTCCTGTTCTGTTCTACTCTGCTCTGTACTGCTGTTGCTGCTCTTACACACTTTTGTTTTTTTCCTGCAGAAAACTCTCTTCATCACTACGGGCTAGAATACCTGCATGCGGAAACCGGCGCTCGAAACAGAAACAATTACCTCAAAGTTCCTCGTTTTTTTTTCACCCTCTAAAACACACATGACTAGTTGATTTGTCGTCGTCTGATTGTGATACTCTTTTGTTCACGTATACACATATACTCACTGCGAGAGACCCCACTAATTACCGTCTTTTGTGTGTCACGTCTTGTACACGCAAACGTGGAACGAATGGCGAAAGAAGAAGGGATAAGCGTGTACGACGTCGTCCCCCAACTTGCCTGTCGAGTCATCTGCGCCCTGATATCATTGATCTTGTCTTCTTCTCCATCTCTTTTTGGTGAAGCAGTTAGTAGGTAACCGGGAGACTTGTTGTGCCTAGTACCTCTTGCTATTCATGTACGTCTGTTGTGGTGGGTATGGGCAGTGTTTGGGTGCGTTATGTGGGCGAGTTGGAGATGGACATGGATTTGCGAAGACACTATGTTTTTTCCGTACTCGTCTTGTGCTTACTGCGTTTTCCCCCATTGTTCAAGCATGCATGTGAAAGAAAATGAGAACCTTTGTGCGTGATGGCACTTGAGAAGACGTCATGTCCGTTTCTCACACGCATAGTAGCATGTAGGTGGTAAGACAGAACATATGACTGTATCTACCATACGAAGCCTCACGCACCGCTTTGCTCAGTCTTATCTCATCTCATCTCATCTCATCTCGCCGCTGCATGCTTATACCTCTCTATTGTCCATCCTGCCATTTCCCTCCCTCCACCTCCCTTGCCTTGCCTTCTCACCCTACCTACCTACCTACCCACCCCTGCCCACACCTGCACACGCGGATTTTCCTTTTCCGCTCTCTATACATTGACACACATATGTAAGCCAATCAGAGCCGAGCATTCAACGCAATGCAATCAAACGAAATGAAATCAAAAGCCTCACCCTCCCCCACATCCCGTGTGTACATCAACAAAATACCTATGTATGTATGCTCGGGCAGTCGAAACCGCACAAAACAGCCACAGCCACAAACAGCCGCACACATATGCGGGAGAAAAGCAAAAAAAAGCGTCTGTTCAACTTTGGCGTGCAAACACACCCCTCCCTCATCGGTTACTTATTTACTTACTACTGCTGGCCACCCCTTGCAGTATAAATCTTCTTTTCTACATACATACATACATACATACATACATACATACATACATACATACATACATAC
>JAWDHC010000134.1:0-74879 GCA_036172615.1 Curvularia verruculosa | reverse complement strand
AGTAGATAGGCACCTTCTTCACTCAATCAACTACTGGAGATTACTACTCGACTACCTGATTGCAGGTCGTCCCCTTGATCTACTCGTGAGCGCGATTACCTATTGTGCCATACTACATGGTCATTTGCTGTTGTTATGTCTAGTGAAAATGGTGGAGCTATTCTACCTTTCTGAGATATCCTTACTACGCCTCCGGTGCCGCATGGCAATAGAGATCAAGGAACTGACACTACAAGAGCCGTTGGAGAAGGTCGTATGAGCGGGTACCTTGGCTGGGAGTTTGCTGAATTAGTCAAAGGTAAGACCGAGGAAGAGCTTCATATTCGAAAACTGCACCAAGCGCGACGGTTTGAACACGATCCTGCAAGAAGATAGCGGTAAAGCAACACAAACATGAATTCGAGGGCCATGAGAAGGGAATTTATGACTTTATGCGAATTTTCATAACATGCTGACTGTATTTTCCATGGCATTGGCAAAGTGCCCAGCCTAGCCAACGCAACTTCACCACAACGGAGTCATTTCAATCATCCAAGTACTCTCGGGCCGCACTAACCAAAAAGAAAAGCCTTGCTAAATCATAGCTTATGCTGCCTTGGGAAACCAGCGCTCGTGGGGCTATTTCCACTGGTACAGCACCCTAAAGTCGTGCCGACAACCCCTCTTGGCACATGGTTAAGAGCAGCGATGAAACATACCACCTGACTGGCGCAAATGCCCTTCCCCTCCTTGAAACATTCTACTTGCTTTAAACAATCGGAGTTAATAACCCTGCACGCTAACACAGATAAATCGCCACACCCCTGCCATCATCAACAACCGCCGGAAGTTATGTGACGCCCTAGGCCCAATTTATACGGCTCTTCTCTACCACCCCCATTATACTTGCAGCGTTCCACCTATTGCGCGAAACCCCTCACTGCCTTGTTTATACGGTTCTGCAATATCGACGGCTTTACCCGCGCTTTTCCCGCGTTGGACAAATCCTCGGGCTGATGGATGCGTTATGCGGGTTCGGGGAGATTATCAGCGGGACCCGCTAATCAATTCACGGAGAAATTCAAGATGAGATTGCGTCAGGTTGATGGGAAAATGCGGTCCATCACCGCCAAAAATCTGGGGTAATAATGGCTTTAGGGCTGGGCGTATCCACATGTTTGATGGCCACGGGAATTTAGTATAAAGAGAGGGGTGAAGGGACAACAAGGGCCGATTGATGGTTTACCTCGTCTTTCGCTCCCTTTTTTAGATTCTTCCTGAACAAGGTTGTTTGCGCACGTTGTTGAGAAAAGGATTCAGAGTGTTCGACTGAGAAGAGAAGAAAATATGCTGTCGAGCTTCATGAAGCATTGGGCGATACCGCTCGCGATTCTTTCCTTCTGTACGTCAACCCACATGTGCAACGCTACTTCAACATTCCCAACTAACATTTCTCAGTCCTCTCCGTCGTCAACGGTCTGCCCCACGATGGCTCTCTCACACGCAAAGCCACCAACCTACGCATCATGCCTCTTGGTGACTCCATAACCTGGGGCTGGATCAACGGTGGCGGCTCGAACGGATACCGCGAGCGCCTTCTTGCTGACCTCAAATCCGGCGGCTTCACTGTTGACTTTGTTGGCACCCAGAAGTCCGGCAACATGGCCGACAAGGACAACCAGGGCTTCCCCGGCTACACGATTTCTCAGATCCGCAACGTGGCTGGCGGTGGTCTGGCCCTCAAGCCCAACGTCGTTTTGATTCACGCCGGTACAAACGACTTGAACAGAGGAAACCCAGCCTCTGAGCCAGATGCGGATGCGCCGCGCCGTCTGGGCCTTTTGATCGATGATGTGCTCAAGGCTGTTCCCAACGCCGTTGTCATTGTGGCTAAGATTATTCCATCCAAGAAGTCCGGCCTAGCGGCTACCATCAGGACGTTCAACAACGCTCTCCCAGCAATTGTTGCCGCGAGGGCAAACAAGGGATCCAAGGTTTCTCTCGTCGACATGAACGTACTCAGCTTGAATGAGTTGAGCGACGACCTGCACCCGTAAGTAGTGATTTTTATTCTCCTTCTGTAAACATGTTTATGACAAGGGGAACTTGCTGAGCTAACTGGTTCAATAGGAATGTTGCTGGATACACACGCATGGGTGATATCTGGAACGCGGGCATCAGGGCTGTGGCCAATTCCATCCCTGCTTAGGCGTCTGGATCATCCCTGCAGCTCCTAGGGCGAATAGCACTGATGTGTAGTTGTAAAAGAATGAAAGACTATGAATTTCAGTTGAGATACACCATTCGAACTGATCCCATCTTGACCATTCCACGTTGAAACGTTCAACCTACTGCAATTTAGGGGGCACTAATTTGGCTTCCACGTCTGCATATGGCTACTACATCAGACTTCCCATCTGCTATCAGCAATGGTGATATGACTTAGAAAGGCGTTGAGAATGACTGGAGAATGATTTGCTGTTGCCCTTGACCTATTCCACGCTTTCACTGTCCATATATTTCACAGTATACTTTGGTCTTTTCCCTAGCAGCTGTCCTCATCCTCGTTTGCAGCCTCCCCTGTCTGGTCAGGAACAAGGATTTCGGAACCATATGACTTACAGCGCACAGATGCTGAAGTGACAGTGACATGGGGTGTTGAGTTACCAGGGCCAAGAACAACACAAACATGATGTTTAAGCAGCCTGAAAAGAACCATTTGTAACGCCTGTCCGGCGCACCTGAGAAACCCGTCCAAGATGTATTTATTAACTAAACTCCTATTTGCTTTTCACGCAGACATCAGGAGTCGTCTTTCAATAAGGGGCAGGCCAATTGGTGGCAGAGTAAATCGAAGCGAAAAACCTGTTTTCCGTACCAGAGTAGTATCATCCTTCCACATAGCAACTAAATCAGGGCAAGGCTCAAGCTAAGAATTCTTGTACAGAACATCAAGCTCGCGAAGTGCGCCTCGAGAGCGCTGTAAGTGCCATGGGGCAATATGTACACTGATCAATAATTGCCTTTTGAATCCAGCAGTCCAGTCATCTACCAGCAAAAGTACTGCTTTCCTCCTTTAGCGGTTCAATAACCTTTGAGCAGACCGACTTCCATAGATTCTCATCATCCCATGTGTGAACTCCTTGTATGTGTTCGAAAGCGAAGCTTAAGCATGCCTCGACCACTTTCGCATAGCGTTCCGTCATCTGTTCGCTTGTGACATCAAACCACTCTCTTGCAACGCCATCACGTCTGTAAGGGTCCATCTGTTCGATCTGGCACTCCCTTTTGGCGAAGGCTGCGAACGATTCTTCATTCCAAATCTCCATAAGGAGGATACCAAGCTCTAGAAATATCAGTCGCGGCTTTGGCTCCTTTGAGATACTTGGAGTAGAGTCGGAAAATGTGTAGAGGACTAAGGGTTGGTCCTTTTCGATACAGGGAGAGTTGCCTGCAAACGCCCTCTTCGGAAAATGTACCGCTTGATTAGACCATGTTCCGCAAAGCCATTGTGAAGTCTTCAGCTGGAGTAGCGAGACTGCCAGTTTGAGAGCAAGCCTCACTTTTTGGTTAGGAAAGATTCGTTCCCGAGAGGATAGTAGTTGTTCGAAGCTGACAGTATCCCATTTTGTTGTTGTCCCTCTCTTTTGGGAGTGACTTAAATCACCGCAGACTAATGGATGTCCGCATCGGAGAAGTAACTCAAGTGACTTGCAGGCCTGCCTAGCTCGCTCAATCTCGGTACACATATTTCTGACCTGATTAAAATTACTTTGAGATGGGGTTGACCCTGATGGGGTGATTGTGATTGCTGGAGTGGCCAATGTCTGAATGCTTGATGGCGCATTTGTGTTCCTTCATTACAATATTAGTCTTACTGGTAACGTAGACATAGAATGAGACAGGTCACCTACAAATTTAGTGTTCCCAATGTATTGTCTTCCAGTACAGTCACGCTAGCTTCGTGCCATGATACCGATACTTGAACATCTGCCGGATCTTCACTCAGTAATGCACGAAAATTGAACGATGTGGCTGAATTTGGATATCCCAGCGAAGAGAACGCCGGAACATCTAAGAACAGGGCGACTTTATGAGATGGATGGCAATTGGATACCCAGGCTATGCAGAAAGCCTCAAACAATTTGTCCGTATATGTTCGAATTTGTCTCAAAATCGAAGCCATGGCGCTTGCTTTGCGCTCGTCGGGGATAATCCTGGATGCGTGTATGCTCTTCAGTTGATGCAATTCTCGTGCGTCCTTCAGAATCCTATCCATTGTAGAGTTGAGTCCATCAAGGCTCTTTGTGAGATCAATCACGGTTTCCTCCTCAATTAAATAGAATATCCTTTTCGAGAAGGGATTCAATTGAGTGTTGTGTAAAGACGCCAGTTTATGAATTTCAGAAATTGTGAGATGACCCGTTGTAGACTCTTTCTGTTTATTCCTTAACTTTCAAGACGCAAGTGGGCTTGGCTGTGAGCAGAGCAATTCTACTTACTTTGCGAGATCTTTGTACTTTATGGAGAGCATTCGCTATTTCAAGAAGAGTGCTTTCAAACTCTTCCATGAGTTCCTCGAAGAGATCGTGCTTTGACTCGCCAAGATAATCCTTCACGACCTGTCCACTCTGTCCCATGGAGAGCTGTGACCAGTAATCATTCCCAAAACTAATCCTGATACCAGAGGCAGAGTTGGCAGCAAGCAGGAGCTTCTCCAGATTATCTTCCAGACCAATTTTCTGCTCTTTCACTCTCCTAATGAGCTTCTTTAGTGACTGGTCGTATTCCCATGTTCGTTTGAGAGACTTGATGCCGCTTTGGTAGAACTTGAGCCCTTCAATCACGAGAGGGAGCGATCCCAGGATGAGACCAGCTGTCTCCACTCCTGTGACCATTTTTATAAGTAACACCTTAGATAATCGAAGTTTCGTTTCTGGGAAGTGTGACAGAGGCTGAGATGCTAAAGGATATTTTGAAGTCACACTTGAGTTCGATACCGCCAACTAATTATTGCTGATGATAACGATACACCATTTGAGTGGGATGGAATTAACTACCCCGCAAAGACGACCCCGCACCGGTGAGCTGTCTCACAACACTGCGAAAGCTACAGAAACGCCCGCTTTGTAGGTCATATACAATGTTTTCAAACCGAGCTGCTCGGCAGCATCGACCAGGGTTCACCCTTCTTTCCGTTCGTATCTTACCACACACGAAGTTGCGTCAGTATGGAGGCAACGACCCTGCACAGCCTCGGAAGGGATGTTTTGTTCCAGTTTAGAGAAGTTTCTTTGGCGCTGCGAAAAGAGGTTCCCGAACAATTGGAAATGAACAAGACTGAGCAATTGATAGAGACTTTAACTACAGAAGAAGAGCGATTCCAGCTATGGGCAGCAAACTTAGGACTCCAGGCTACCGGTGATCGGTCTTTGGACTATCGAATGAAAGATAGTTCAAGCATAAAGATGTATACAAGTCAGCTACTCGAAGAACTGGTGGAGGATCTGTCCGACCGTAATAGCCACGGCTGCTTGCGAGAACAAGAAGTGCTAACAAGTGTCCAGTCTGCAGGCTTCTTGCTGTGAAGTCGGACCACGCAGATATACAACAACTGCAGAAAGATGAGAAGATTTCCGGATTCGATCTCGGTGGGCATGCAGCAAGGAGAGATTTGGATGACGATACGTCGGGAGACGAGCAATCAGATGATGATATTGCAGAAACACAGTCCATCACGGTTGAGAGTACTGCAGAAGCTGCGAGAGTAGTACTCGAAGATGTTTCTGATATTATCGATCGTCTTTACCGGTTAGCCGCGAAACTTAGGAGTGCTGCGAATAGAGCTCCACCTTCGGCGCGAAACTTTTACCGGGAACCTCTAACCGGGATCGATGGAGAAGAGTACTACTTGACTAGTAGTGAGAGACAAATTGCGAAAGCTCAAACCGAGGAGTTTCAGTTGCGTCGGATAGAGGAAATTGTTCGCCAGTCTCGACGTGATGAAGGCGGAGACTCATTTCCAAGAGAGGATAAATCACCAGAGTTAGAAGGTCAAACAAAGGCAGTGATTCAGAGAATAGCAAGGGGAAACGCCTATAGACAGCAGCAATTTGCGTTCTGGAGACAGAGAGAATGGGATAGAAGAAACACAGTTAATGACCAGTTTGCCACGATTCGAAGCCCTTCAATACTGATCGGACCTGTTCAAGAGTCGCAGGAGTCCGGACGGGCAGATCTTAATAGTTCCGCCAAGGGTAAAGTTGCGTTCTCAGAGGTACCATCAGCGACTTGGAACATGCCAAAGGGAACGAATCTCACCCTCCTGGACGAAACGCAATCGGTGTCCTTGAAGACCGAGATAACCATGACGCCGACTGTCTACGATCCTAGCGGAAGAAAAGTTGGCTGGCCTGTGTTCCCTAAGGAGCTTGGGAAAAAGAAAGATTTCATCTGCCCCTACTGTTTTACAACATGTCCTGCGAAATACCGCGGCAAAGCGCACTGGAGGTATGTAAGAGCAGTCATTTGATTATGGTTCTGATGAATTAGCCACTTAATAGCAGTAGAGCACATTTGATTCAAGACCTTCAACCCTACACATGTACAGCGCAAATATGTACCGAGGGAGACAATAAGCCACTCAACACTTGGGAGGAATGGATCATCCACGAACAAGTGTATCACCGGATGGAGTATATGTGTCCATATCATCCAAAACTCACTTTTGGGACTAGAGAGATGTATTCTGAACACATTGCACAGAAACATCCTAAAGAGCAAAACATACTATTGATGCCGAATGGAATGGAGAAAAACGCCCAGCTGTCACCCCGGCCAAAAGGCGGCTGCCCGCTTTGCTCATACGAAGCAGCGACCTGGGCCGATATGGATAAGCACTTGGCGTTTCATCTGGAAACTTTCGCTCTGCTCAGCCTTCCCCTTGCGACTGGATTAGAGAAAGATGACGTCCGCATGGGATCTCTAGAATTGGAGGGTGGCGACGACGATGCGATGCAACTACTAGATGGCGATGCAGTGGCAGCCCCATCTAGCTTGTTTGAAACCGAAGGTGAGCTGCTAGATGAGGATGGGAATCAGCTGCCGCCAGGCGAGAAGATTACGTTTGCAGCACTGGAAGAGCTCAAACAACTCATGGATTCATCATCGAAAGGATCTGATGTTAAGGAGGCAACTGAGCAAGCTGGCGAGGACCATACCGATGGGGGCATTGCTATGGCCTTCTCGAGGGATGCCCAAATGTTGGTATCAGTTTCTAACAAGACAGTTAAATTATGGGATGTGAACACGGGCCAGTTGCTGCAGACGCTTGAAGGTCATACGAATAGAGTCGAGATTGCGGCGTTCTCGCCTGACAGCCAACTGGTTGCGTCCGCATCTTATGACATACTGCGGGTATGGGAGGTGGCAACAGGATCCTGCCGCAGCGTGCTTGAGGGTCATAGCCACTGGGTCCAGGCTGTCGCCTTCTCGCCAGATGGCCAGTTGATCGTGTCCGGCTCTGATGATATGACAGTACGGGTATGGGAGGTGGCAACAGGATCCTGCCGCAGCGTGCTTGAGGGCCATAGCGGCTGGGTCCGGGCTGTCACCTTCTCGCCAGATGGCCAGTTGATCGCGTCCGCATCTCATGACAAGACAGTGCGGATATGGGAGGTGGCAACAGGATCCTGCCGCAGCGTACTTGAGGGTCATAGCCACTGGATCCAGGCTGTCGCCTTCTCGCCAGATGGCCAGTTGATTGTGTCCTGCTCTGATGATATGGCAGTACGGGTATGGGAGGTGGCGACAGGATCCTTCCGCAGTGTGCTCGAGTGCTATGCTGGTAGGGTCAATGCTGTGGCCTTCTTGCCAAACAGCAGGATTTTGGCGTTGGCTTCACAAGAGAAGACGGTTGAACTGTGGGATGCGGATACGGGCCGATCTATGGTGGGTAATATATGAGAAACTAGCGTACGGAGGCTAACACAGAGACTAGTCCAGCTCAACTACTGACAAAGACTTTGGGCTGAAGGTGCTCCGCGAAGCACCAGCAGAGGCAGAGGCAGCGCAAATCACCGAGTACGTTAACCAGTAGTACTCTCTTGAAATGATGTTAATTTTCTAGCATTGTCGCAATCCATGGCATCGGCGCCCATCCCGACGGCAGTTGGTGGAAGAATGGAGTCAACTGGCTAGAAAAGGAAGATATGCTGCCAGCGGTGGTACCGAACGCGCGCATCATGCGATTTGGATATCAGTCGCAGTGGTTTAGAGAAGGGGTGATGCGGCAAAACATGTCGACGATAGCCATGAATCTGCTGCTAGATCTGCAGCGGAGCCGAGAGGTGGCTACCCTTGACCAGACGTTGCTGCTACTATTACTAAATTTATTAGAAACACCCGTACCGCCCATTACTCTTTATAGCACACTGTTTTGGTGGGCTCGTTGTGCTAAAGGTCAGTGGGTAGAACGCGACAAAGAAGAACACATAGCTAAGACTTCACAGACACTGCTAGATGATCGGCATGAAAGCGAGTGGCCTGTCATACTCGAATCAACTGTGGGCCTCATCTTCCTCGGCACGCCTTTCCACGGCACCCGGGGAATGAGCCAGGTAGAGATACTAGTGGCAGCGCAGTCGGAGTACCAGCGCGACGAAGTCCAGCCAGAATTGCTCCAGATGCTAAAGCCGGGCAACGAGTTCCTACAAGAAGTAGTAGATGAGTTTAGAAAGACGCAGACGAAGGGGTATGATATGCAGATTGTCTGCTTCTACGAGCTTAAGCAGAGCAACGTAGGACGGATTTTAGGCAAGACAGACCGAGTAGTAAGTTAACATGTTGTGCGTCTGACTAGGGCTGACTATGCGCGCAGCGGTTCATCGTGGACGACAACTCTGGCTGTCTTAACCTGTCTGACTTGACGAACAATTTCTCGCTAACACGGACACATTTTGACATGAACAAGTTTGACGATGCGCGACAGAATGACTTTCAGATGGTAGCAACCATGATAAAACATACGGTTAAGGCGTCTCTTTAGGTTTTGTAGGCGCGATCTCAATACAACCATATTTGCATGATAACAATCTCTACTATGTTAAATAAAATAGCCGAAACGCGCTACATATCAGTGTTTAAAATAAAGGGATTGCGGCTTGTTCCCAGGCAATAAGCTGAGTAGAGATGATTGCTAGATAACATGCTACAGAGATCCAGCTAACTATAAACCAAGATAAAAGGCATAACTATCTAAACTACAAAACGAAAATGATTATTTTGCTATATTACATGTAGTTGACGTATTAGAAAGAAACGTACTTGAAGAATAACACAATATTACCTAAGGCTCGATAATCTTATAGGGGAAAAAGTAGAAGGTTAGACAGCAAACTCATCTCAGTGAGGCGGGTTTCTCAGTTACGGTAGAGTTTGTCTTCAACGAGACTAAGATGTCAGGGGTATCAACATACGATACTCGTCACTGCCGGCGATGAGACCAAACCGATGACCGAAAGAAGATATATTCATCATGTTCATAGTTGAGACTCTATATACAAAATAGGTGGGTAAAACACCAGCCAAAAAAAGCCCATTTCACATTATACACGTAATGCCCATTTGTTGATCGCAAATCTCATGCAGACTAATGAGAGGAACTAAAAGTAAATCCGTGTTTACAAGAGGTAAACGGCGGCACCAAGCAGAGCAACAACCTGTTCAGCACCTACTCGGGCAGCGGCATTGGCAGTCTGCTGAGGAGCCTGGCTGCCCGAGACAGCGGTGGAAGGAGCGGCGCTGGGAGAAGCGCTCTCCGCAGGGGGCGTTGTAGGCTCTGCGACGCCAGATGGGCAGTGCCAGTGGTCGCCGTGAGGCTCGCAGGTGCTAGCAGTCGCTACGTGGCCGTCGTCATGGTCATCGTCGTCGTGAGAGTGAGACGAAGGTGAAGGCGTGATGATGGCAGTTCCAGATGTAATGACGTTAAGAGTGGTGGAAACGGCGTTGGAAGCTGGAGTAGAGTTTTCAGCGGCCTCCTCAGCAGAGTGGCTGGCAAGCTGTTCGGGAGTAGGAGGTGTAGTGGGTTCTGGGACGCCGTCGGGGCAGTGCCTGGGTGAAGTTAGCTTTTCGGGACGTGGAACGGTTGTCATGTGAGAAGAGGCTTACCAGTGGTCGCCGTGGGGCTCGCAGTCGCCGCTGGCAGGGGCAGAGACGGTGTCTTGAGCGACGATGGTCGCGGCCGCGGCAAAGAGAAGGGTGAGTGAAAGCTTCATGATGATTTGATATTAGAGACCGTGAGTGAAGTGTAAGAAACTTGAACGAGGCCGTGAAATAGAGCAATAAAGAAAGAAACCAGCATCTATATACTAAAAGTTTTCTATCCTCACCGTCGGGTGGCATACACATGCATGCCTGGGCACAGGGCCAAGGCGGTGGGTGGCCTTGGCAGAGGACATCGCGGTACTCAAGTTCCGTAAAACTACTAGAAAGGTTACTCCATGGCGTTAGTGACTGGCGGAAACCCGAGCTGAATAGGCTGATATGCCGAATGTGACGTTTTGGCACCATGGCGGAGCGTGTTGGGGGCAAACTTGACGCTTGGCACGTGGGATGAGGCGGTCGGATGGTGGAGGTGGTCTCAACGGAAGGGGAAAGCCTGCTATGTGGTTGGATAATCTCTCAAGAAACATCAAACAAACTTACAGGAGCCTGCCTTTCCGGGATCCGTACCACCAATCCGGTTCTTGGGTGGCAAGGTGTCCAAGGGAAGGCTGTCAAAGCGTGTTGTCATGTTTTCCATTACTGGATGGAGACTAAATGGGTAGGATAATTGACGCAGGGAACCGAGTAGAACGTCAAAACTAGCGCAGGTACCACTAATAGACCATCATTGTGCTCGCATTTTCATTAGATCAGCTGTTTTCCAGTTGGGTTGCACGATCAGTTACCGAGATCGGTAGTGTTGATATTCCTCTTCTCCCAACGAAGTCCTCGAATTATTTTACTTCCATTATCTGAGAATTTCCATTTCTTTGAGAGACTGTGTAAAATAGTCACATCAAACGCTCATTTCTCCAAACTGGCCATACCGAAGTTTCTTAGAGCGTTGTAACATCGCCATCCCTGCGGTCCGTACAATAGTCCAAGCACGCCCTTTACAGACTCGAGTGGAATTTTGCTCGCGACTTCTTTAATACTCCAAAGTCAACCTGCCGACATAATGTTGGTTCACAGAGGTGAACCAGCCGCCCTTGGAAAACCAAATACTGCTTTCGAGGAGATGATACTCCGGGCCATGTTTACACAGAACCCATTCCAGTCATAATCAATCCATTGCCAAGTTACACTAATGCAAGAGGTTGGAGTATCCTGAGCATGTTCGCAGCTAGCCAGGTTTGCTATGGCAAGGCTACTCAGACCAGGGACATTTGCATTGTACTTCTATGATTAACCGCAGTGGTGTTTTGATATTTGTTCTGCGACTTTGGCATGCAACTGCGCTATTTCAGAGGGCGATGCGTAAGTTGTTTACTGGACGACTTTTATCCAACCCAATAACTCTGAAAGCAGTACTACTCGAGATGGAAATAGTCGGTTCTGAGGAGCTACATCGGTGACTGAAAAGAGCCAAGTAAAGAGAAAAACGATTCTTAGGTCAACACTAGGCTATTGATACGGCTATTCCTAGACATACAATCTACAACATGTGTCAGCAACACAATCTATCCTCCCAATAACCAAAGGTTAGTCTATCACACCGAGTTACGATTGCGGTGACCTCTTTTACGATCCCGGCGAGTAGGACCAAATGCCATGTTCCAAGACATTTCGGGCGAACAATTGGTCACTTCTTCATACTCTATTCCTCAACCTTCTCTGACTTCCAGAGCACCCAGGCAAAGACGGCCATCAGCTTCAGTGCTGCCGCAGTCCACAATGAGCCTGCGAGGCCTACATCGCTATGCGCAAACAAACCACCAACGCATGCTCCGACAACCAGAGCGAGAGGCGCACCAATTCTCCTGTTACGCTCAACGTTGGACATCTTGAAAAGCCCTGGGTCAGAAAACAAGTCGCAATAGTTGCTTGTCAGCACAACACTAGTCAAGCCGTTATACTTCAAAGCGCGAGAGGTGACGGCCTGTCCACTAGACTGAAAGGCGACAGCGGCAAGCGGAAGAAGCACTTGCCAATGCAAGCCTTCTTTTGTGTCTTTACCAAACGTCGCAATGGTAGCTGCTAGAACGATGAGCAGCATCTGGAACGAGTAGGATGCCACCAGGACCCATCGCTTGGCAGGAGAAAAGTAACGATGGAAACGGGCAAAGCAAAACGAGCCACTACAGAAGGCGGCAATCGAAACGCCGGCCTTGATCCAGCGAATGCCCTCTGAGGGCGCGACAATGCCCAAACCAAAGTAGACGGTGTTTCCTATTGTCTGGGTGAGCTGGCTGGGTCTAGGTTAAGACGGGCATGCGCAGGTGCTTACCCGTCTGCATGCTCACGAAGGAGCCCCATATGAAGACAGCAGAGCTGTCGAGCAAGCCCGTGATTGTGTAACACAGGATCAAGACGACATCAGCCCAGTTCCTGTTAACATTGGACTGCATGTGGCGCCTCATTCGCTCGAGGGCGGGCGGACCCGATTTTCCGCCGACGGCGCCATTTCGGCCGAGAAGTGGCGTTTCTTCGTCTGTGGCGTTTCCGGGTAATGCGGTGCTCATGGTTTGCGCGCTTGGAAGAGAGGAAGTGGAATCGGATCCTTGGGCGCCCACGGAAGGACCGGGAGATACTTTATGTTCGATTGGAGCGGATCGCGGGCTGTAGCCGTCAGTGGGACCGGGACGGTGTGGCTGGTGATGATGCTGCAGGATGCCAGGCACGTCAACTCAAGCTTCGGTCAAGGCTGTCAAGGCTGTCAAGCTTCGCGTGCGGAGAAGACGGCAATTGCAGGATAGCCCAGGAAGAGGGCGTCGCTGGACTTGGAGACCTTCCTTTTGGGACTGATGGTGATATTACGACGTGTTCTGGCCAGGCAAGTCGTGCTGCTCAGATGCGGGGAAAGTTTGAGGTTGTGGGCCTCGAGCCGTGGAAACAAAGAGGATTGGCGGCTGCAGAGTGATGAGTGATGGTTAGAGCCCTTGTATTCATGGCGTCATCGGAACACGGCACTGGGTGACGCGCAACCAACCTGCTAGTATGAAAAGGACGCCATTGCCGGCCTCGTCAATTGCAATTCTCTTCAGCTCTGGTCGTTACGCCATTCACTCACTGCCATAATGCATCTTTCGTCGTTGTTGATTGCGCTTAGCTGCTGTGGCAGTGCCATTGCAGCTCCATTTGAGCAACAAGCGCCGCTGGTCGGCAGTGCACGACACCACGCTGGGCCACACAAGGTTACCAACCCGTACCGACCAGATGTGAAGGATCCCTATGACCGCAAGATTGATTCCCAGGGCGATAAGCTCCAGCCGCTGCCATACGTGAGTATACATTCATGTTCCATGCTGTGGCCCATGTGCCATGTCCCTACAAACCTACTAACACCCATGGCAGCGAAATGGCGACGGATCAAGCGTCTTGGGGCCTCGAAACCGTGCCCGCGAACGCCAAAACCCAGATCTCGTCCGTCCACCCAGCACCGATCATGGTGCAATCCCCAATATGCGCTGGTCCTTTGCCGACTCGCACATCCGCATCGAGGAGGGTGGTTGGACCCGTGAGACCACTGTCCGTGAGCTGGGAACCAGCAAAGAGCTCGCTGGAGTTAACATGCGTCTCGAAGAAGGCGTCATCCGCGAGCTCCACTGGCACAAGGAAGCCGAATGGGCCTATGTCCTTGAAGGCAAAGTCCGTATCACTGCTCTCGACACTGAGGGTGGCAGCTTTGTCGACGATCTTGAAAAGGGTGATTTATGGTACTTCCCCTCTGGCCATCCTCACTCTCTCCAAGGCCTAAGCCCCAATGGCACCGAGTTCTTGCTTGTATTTGACGACGGCAACTTTTCTGAAGATTCCACTTTTTTGCTCACCGACTGGATGCGACTGACACCCAAGTCCGTCCTCGGTGAGAACTTCCGTGTATCTCCTGAAGTCTTCAAGGCCATTCCCGACAAGGAGAAGTATATTTTCAAGGGCTCAGAGCCAGACTCCATCGACAAAGAGGTTCCCAGTGACAGCAAGGGTTACAAAAAGTCCAAGCTGCAGTTTACCCACAAGATGCTTGCTCAGGAGCCTCTCAACACAACCGGTGGCCAGGTCCGCATCACCGACTCGACAAACTTCCCTATCTCCAAGACAGTGGCTGCAGCCCACCTGAGAATCCAACCCGGTGCGATTCGTGAAATGCATTGGCATCGTAAGTTGTTACCCATATAGTCTCTACAAGCCTTCCATACTAACCTTCTCCACTAGCCAACGCAGACGAATGGTCCTTCTTCATCGCCGGCCGTGCTCGCGTCACCATCTTCGCTGCCAAAGGCACGGCCCGTACCTTTGATTTTCAGGCTGGAGACGTTGGCGTCATTCCTCGCAACATGGGCCACTTCATCGAGAACCTTTCCGACGACGAAGACGTCGAAGTACTCGAAATCTTCCGTGCAGACAAGTTCCAAGATTTCAGCTTGTTCCAGTGGCTGGGCGAGACACCGCGCAGACTGGTTAAGGAGCATTTGTTCGAGAGTAGTCCCAAGGAGGCAGAGGAGTTCGAAAAGGCGATTCGTGATGCTGAGAGGGATCCTATCAAGGATGTAGATCTTGATGATGATGACGAGGACAAGGAGGAGTTGTAAAGTGGATTTGGGGGTGACTCGCCCGTTGGTGGAAAGAAATACAATAGCATACCATTGGTGATGCTTGTGCGGATTTTCTTCTATGTAATGATATACTCTTAGTTAAACATACATTTCATTCATCATATGTATCTAATAAATGATATTTCCCTTGGCCCTATTACTTGCAATTGTGACATCAAATTGAGATTAGCCTTACTCGTGGCTTACTAAGATAGCTAGATAGAACAACCATTTTAAAACTTTCCAAATTACGTACATTGAGATGAGTAGAATATTATTAGGACTGATCAACTAGCTACTTCACAGCCTAATTTTGAGCCTGGTCGGAAAACAAAAGGTTTTTCTTTGGTATTCCACCCCACTTGAGGCTAATGCGGAAGTATTCACAAAAACGATTCGAAATTCATATAGTTCTGGATGGTGTCAGAGACTGCGAGAACCCTGATCTTATCTTTGGCGGAATCTATTATCAATTCTTAGATCTACAAGAAAGCTCGTATCATCACCACGATCACGTAGCACGATACTCGCGGCTGGATTACCCGCCTGCATACTGAACCCATTGTAGACTCCAAGAAATTTAATGTTTCAGCCTAGTACGTGCAATGATTATAGTATGAAAGATCATTGGTTGACTGATGTACCGGCCCGACAAGGCTGCAAGCCGTCTTCGCCCCCAAATCTGTTCTAGGCAAAGATCATAGCCTCGCGAGATTTCACAAAGTCGAATGAGAGTAATCTAAAGAGCTTACACCTATGACGCATTTTCTCTCCAAATCGCCACAACAGCTATCGTGCCTGAATGTAATAAGAGGTAGGGATACAGGAGTGCAGATGCTCTAGCAATCCAGAAGTAGTGGGATAATGGCAACGTTCCTTACCCGCCTTGATGCCGTTCTTGTCTTCCGGCTCGCTTAGCCTTGCATCACGGAACAGATGCTCTTTCCTCAATTTGACTTACCGCATGGTCCGCAGTCATGTAAAGCGAATCAGACAAGTCATTCTAAGCGCCTGATGCGATACCAAGTAATGAAAGGAAGCGCCGATATCAGCCTAGTCGGCGACAAGATTGTAATACTATAAGGCAGCATTGTACATAAAATCCCCTACGCTGATCCCCTCCAGTGACAACTTGATATCCATACACCTTGGATTTTGTCTCACCCAGGATACGGAAGCGGCACATCCTTAAGCCTCGTGTGGTTTATTCCATAAACATGGCGACTCATATTCCTACCCGGCTACTTTGTCAGGTTGACGGACAATTTTCGGTTGTCAATTCCAGCGAAACACACATCGAAAGCTTCGACATCGTTTCGTATACTTGGGGAAAAGAAGTGGAACCAGCGTGGGACTGCGGCATAACCGGTGTAGACTGGCAATTGAAAATAAACCCACAGAAATTGGAGGATATAAAGAGGTTGATGCGAGAGGATGACATTCAGTACCTATGGGCAGACTGTTTGTGCATCAAACAAACCTCGGAAGAGGATAAGGCCATCGAAGTGTCAAAGATGTTTGAGTATTACAAGAGTGCAGAGAGGTGTCATATCCTTCTTGACATGCCTGTTGTGTGGGATCCGCAACAGATTGTAGATGACCTCAAGTTCGTCGACCACGTAATATCACACATGGAGGGCTCTGCACTCGCTGCTGGTGCTCCGGGTCTCATGGCGGAGCAAAAACGACGACTGCAGGAATGGGAGAAAGCAACCTGGACCTTTGCTATTCCACAAACAATGGTCAGGGTAGCCGCAATCGACATGGGTGTGCTGAATTGTTACTCCACCTGTGTTAACCACGTTCGATCGGTGTTTCGAAATTTCTACTTCACACGAGTTTGGACGTTCCAAGAGATGATACTTGGCAAGAATATTCTGATGTGGGCGATAAATCCCACTACCATATCACGCATTGGGGAATTGGATACGTGGATGGGCCTTGCTGTGGACGCCATGGACAAAGCATTCAAGTTACAAGACTGGATTCAGAATTCTAGACGCGTGAACAACGCTTCAATCAACGCCATCCTAAGAGTCATCGACGAAGACACCGCGTCATTAGAAACACTTCGACTTCAAGTACGCGGAATTGAGAGCGCAAGAACTGACATCATCAACGGAGGACCGCTTTGGTGGTACGAAAATAGTAGGGGTGTAGCAAACATCTTCTCGGCTGTTTCCTTGATACCACGTAGTGCCGGATATCCGCAGGATGTGTTTAGGGGACTTCTTGGAATTTTCAATGGACTCTTCACTCCGGATGAAATAAAAACAAAGATAGCTGGAACAGATGTGGAGAAGATATCTTTCAACTTCTTCCAAAAACTCTCTACGGAAACGGAATCGGCATGGACCAAACTAGCAATCAGTAACCGAGAAAGGGGGGAATGGGACTGGATCCCTGTTGTCGAAAACAGCACTGAGCCGCTGACAACAGATTGCTTTGCTGGGGTGGTGAACTTGGGAGCACTGAAAAAAAAGGGCCAAGCAAAAGCTACCGCAGTGGCAGGGGTCAAGGGCAATCCCAAGAAGTACATGAGAATCCGGTTGATGCAGAACAGCGAGGCTACTGGCTTCAACTTTTCATTCCGAGGTTGTAATTGTGGAAAGAAATTGAAGATCGGAACGTTCAAAACTGAAGTTATACCGACACTTGACAAGCCGAGGAATGTAGTAAAAGATGAGACTGGGAAGATGTTGGTCAAATCCGCGACCATCTTAGGAAGTCTCATAGATCCCCGCGGCGACCTCGTTCAGTACAGGAAAAGATTGCTACGTAAGCTAAGGCCGATCTGGACGACAACAGATCCAAACGCGAAACCCAAATTCTGGGAAGATCGGTGCGTCAGCGGTACCGCTTGGGAGGATCCAACGCCGGAATATGTCCGATGCCACAACCTGTCCATGAACTATCGCATGTTGGACGTCACTAGCTGTGGATCTCGGTTATGGAACGAAAATACGGCTAAAATTTCGTGTGAAGTACGTGTGAATTGCGGCTGTACCATTGTCGGTCCGTTCGCACTCATATTCGAGGCACTTACGGTGGTTGAAGAAAGCTCGCTAGGTGATACCTGGGCGATTCTCGATGATGATAACCGCATCATTCTCCGAGACGGTCTCGGGCTAGTACAAGTTGGCGACGTAGGGAAGACATTTGATCTGCTAGCTTTTGCTGGCAACGTGGAAACCTACAAAGCCCATGCGTCGGATTGCAGAAATACGAAGCCCGATAAGGCTATAGTTCCAAAGACGCCATGGCCCTCCGGAAGAGCTCTGGTTAAAGAAGAGTTTGCGCATGGGATGATGGACAAGATGCGCGATTACGGGTACATTGAGACCGGAGGGTCAGGCAACCTTCTCATCAGTCGCAACCACGCCATGGATCAATACAAAATAATCGGGGTGTGCATTGATGAGCACATAGAGAATGAAAAGGGTCGGAAGTCTGTAATAATCCGATAAGATACTGAGACTAGTGATTCCAGAGGGAAAGATACTCCATATACCCCTGCATCCATAGCCGAGACCTGGGCCAGATGTGCTTCGTATTCTACCCCTCTGATCTTGTCATCGGGCGTGATGTGTGAACTCCCTCTGCGGTGTTGTGTAGGTGGTGTGCATGTAGGCCGGTATAAACAATTGCGAACTTGAGCCAGAAATGTTTCTTCGCTCAGAATGAGTTCTACTTTTCAGCTCTATCATATCTTGGTGCATCCACTCCCCCCAGTCGATATCTCCCGGAAATACCTTTTGTCGGCGGCTACAGCAGTAGTTGATGTTTTTGAAGTAAATGCCAGCCACGGGCAGCTGCAGCCCGCCAGCAAACAAGGCAGCCATGGCAATGCCAGTCCATACCATTCCGAAGTAATCGGCTGGGTCCTGAGTCTTGAGGAGCAGGACTACGACCACAGTATTTGGCAAAGCCGAGAGACCTGCAACAAACATGTCAGTTGAGAAAGATGTTATGGTAAAACATGAGAGTTACCGTGAATGAATTAACCAAGGCCAGACACCGCCTCCGCAGTTAGCTTGTGACTAACAAGCTTACTTACGTCTCTCTGCCGCCGTTTTCTAATCATCAAAACCAGCCCAGTAACAGTCATTAAAGAATCAGATATGGTCGCCATTGTGATGGCAAAGTAAACGGCATGGTTGCTAACAATGATACAAGTCGCTCCCACTACCATCAGCCAGACCACGAAAAAGATATGCCCAAGCCACCGTCGAACTATGGATGGTGGCACGAGCACTCGGATAATGATGAGGAACTCCAGTTCAACATGTTGTGTGAAGAATATAAGCTTGCTAGAATTCAGCTCCAGATCAGACAAGAAGTGAATAATAAGCAGTAAGAATGTCGCTGCGAAGCCAATCGACAAGTAGTGGAGGTCCATCATGCGCTTAATGGAGAACCCGACGAGTCCAGCGTATACGCCCCAGAAGATCAGCTGGAGGAAAAGTCCTTCGAAGGATATGATAAAGGCAGATTGGTAGAGTGCGAGTGGGCCTCCTTTGAGCAGGTATTTGTTTTTTGTCTCCAGTATTGGCGGGAAAAGGCGTTGATACTCTGGTCCATTCTTCTCAATGTCTGCGCATTGATGTGCATTAGTACTTCGTAATGACCCGACACTATAAGTTGTTTTTACTTACGATTGAAAGTCGAAACCGCGTTCCCCATCTTGGAGCTTACAGTGAATTGATTGGAACGCAACTTCGAGTAATCTAGAATAGTCAATTGTTCAAGATTAGACGGCAGGAACAATGCCTCGCGTCTTGAAAAGCATATGAGGACCAGAGATCGTGGTAAGTACCGTGATTAGTAAGACCCAAGTCTCAGTCAAGGATATACATTCACCCCGTTGAGGAGGCTCACGTCATCATCTTCTGTATGCGAGGGTGTGCCGCACATTTCAAAGTCTATTTAGTCAGCGAGCAAGGCTGAGTTGTATCGTATATGGTTATGGAATCGATTTTAGCTTTCCCACTCGTCGGTCGATATGGTGTTATTTCCCTAAGCTTTTATGTTGGGGCTGAAATCTACCACTATGACCATTTTCTGTCGAGCGGGTTACATAACAATAAATATAAAAGGGTTAGCGTGGCTCGTTTCTTCCCATACAAATTTAGCTTTCCAATCAGACCAATTAGTCGCTATGATGTTTTCCGCATCTATCCGCAGTCACGCAGCTCCAGTCTCATTCGCTGACTGATCGACAGTTTCATAGCCGAAAAGCCTTTCTAAGATTGAATTGGTATCAAAAGGTGTTCTAATGTGGTATAGTGGTGGTTGTTCTGGTGCTCTGTTGCGACGTCGCAAACAACAGTCTGCGATTTGACTCAGATAAACTTACTTTTTTCTTGGATGTTGAGGTATGGCACCACCTTTGCTCACTCACTCCTTCCTTGTGAAACCCGGCAAAACAAAGAAAATGTTTAAGTGATTACTACGTGTAAGTTTGACATTTTGATATATTTAGTAGGAGTGCATATGCACAATGATTTCCTGTCGCTAGATATCCCAACATCATGGCATTATTCACTTCGAGGTCAAGACAGAAATACCATGGAATCAAGGAAGGTACAGAACTCAGAAAGAACTCTGTATCGCTTTCGTGTGGATCTTCATGCAACAAGTCGACAGACGGCTCCAACGTTGCAAGCCTGCTTTCTCTGGACTTCTCAACCAGAACCTCTCTTGACAACCTTCTAGTTGAGGCAGATCACGGCTTAACGATTCTCTCTCAAACACCAATATTTGACACTACTTGGCTTTTATCGGATACAGACCGGAAAGATCTTGCTATACTGATACATCGTCATTATAGTGCATTCCAATCTCCGACTTCCATACCGAACCTTGATTGGACATGGAAGAAAGCAACGACCGAAATTGTTATATTGAAAAAGCATTCACTGCGATCAAGGAAACTGGGAATACTCTGTTAGCTATGACTGCTTGGTTTCACTTTCTTTGCAATATCGATGATGAGATCGAACGGATGGAGAGTTTAGAGAGAGCTTCAACACTCAAGCTAGTCATTGAAGCACTTCAAGCTATAAGCTCAGACCAACTCCATCCAACGGGATACATTAAGCCATCATGGGGTGTCATGAATATCTTCAAAATTGTCAGCATCAGCTGGCATCGCAAAGCCCCTCTCACGACACATGAAAGGATGGCTGTCAGCAATCCAACAACATCTTCTACGAATTTCAGTCAAGAGCACATGGCCGTCAAGAATCCCTCGGAAAGTGGCCACGCAAAAGCGTTCGTACTCGCAAGCAATTTCATTCGGCAATGTCAAGCGGTGCTATCTCATCGTACTCTTCCAAAAGTCTTTGCCGAGGTAATCAACTACCTAGAAGCGTTGAAAAAGGAATCTGATTACCAAGAGAGCATGGGCTTATCAAGTGCAGAAGATCATCTAAAGCTACGGATGGAAACAATAGGCTTATCACCATTTTTTGCCATCTTGGCGGACACATTGGTTGGCATTGAAGCTCAGAAGGCCAAGGAGTTCAAGGCTCGGATCAACAAAGATATGAGAGATGTATGTGCCAACATGAGCACTCCTGCTAGTAGTAGTGACGGCTCAAATTTCTGGTGCTCACCACTACACGCGCGATTGTGTGAGAGTATACAGGGTATCGTTGGGCTACAAGATGATGTTTTCGGTCTCGCCAGGGATATAGAGAACGGCGACCGCCTGAATCTGGCCGTGCTGCTGCTTGAACAGCAACATAAGTCTACGACAAACGTCCAAGCCGTTAACGAGGCGCGTGCCACGGCTTTGTTGATACATAACAAGGAGATGCAAAACATGATAAGAACTTGGGAAGACATCGAGGCTGCGGAGTACTCGCCTGCAGTACGGGTATAAACTCAATCGCTCGTAGCGCTTACCCTAACCTTTTACACCTGGGCTACGCATACAGACCGATATCGTTCGAAGCACACAATCATTTCAGAAATACTCTCAAATGTAGCTAAGAACACCGTTGTAGAGGGACTGAGATTCAAGGCACAGGTATTACGAACGCGAGGTTCATTGCAGAAGCTGGTCGTTAGCCACACTAACTAATTGAACCTTCACTTTTGATTTAGCACTGGGATTATTAGCATGCTATGGTTAATGTACAGAGGTTGCATAAAAGGGCGATAGTCGTTCTGAAGTTAGCATATCAAATGGTTATTGGCGCATACCCTGGGAGAGTGTTGCATAGCTTCTAATATCATTTATGTATAAAACTCTGCTCTTGAGAACTTCAACTTACTTGATCCTAATCATAGTTCTATTGGGCGATACTCCGGCACCAGGCTGAAAAAAAGGAGCGACTCAGCACAGGCCCAAGCCTCACCGAAGAACCCCAAAATCACCAACACTCTCTAAGCTTGCTTACTCTACATGTGACGATATACCTGGCTCAGCTCCACCTAGGCCATCACGTGCCCAAAAAGGTGCAGTATACTGCATTGGCAGTATCTGGAGCTGAATAGCATATACGTATGACACTGCAAGCCTAAAAATCTATCACAACGTGATAAATTTTAGTTAAAACATTCAGTGATCTCTTTGCAATATCTTGAAATATTATAAACAAAAATAAGAAAATGAAAAATTATTTAAATTAGACTCAATATTATCAGTGCGAACTGCCAAGCATTTCTGAGTCGCTCCTTTTTTTCAGCCTGGTTTCCGGCTATATGTGTTGTGGTTAACTAGTTAGATAGGGGTCTTGTATAAGCTGTTAGACTGTTAGCTGGTTTAGATAGCACAGCACGGGATAGATAGGATGGATAGATCTGGTGAGCAAACAGTATATTGAGACGAGACGAATCACTGGTGAGCTACTCCAGTGATCTAGGAGTATATATACAGTCAGACAGATCTAGCTGGAACGGGCTAGCATTGTATGGTCCAAACTGGGCCATACCGGGCCAGTTTGGGACACATTCTGACATAAGCAACACCAACCGAACCCCAACCTCTGCCCATTGGCCGGCCTACATGCACTTATAGGGAGCAAGAGCTAAAGCTGCTATTAAAGTCTTATTTACTATGGGCTCAGGCGTATGTTCTGTCACTCAGACGATTTACAGTTTTCGATCAGAACCGAGTGCAAGAAGTAACTTAGATTAATCGGGTATCTTACTTCTATTCTAAGCTAATTATAGCTCTATATTTGTAGCATTATATCTAGAAGTTTTGGCCAATCCTGAGAGAAAACTTCATGTCTTCAGATTGACAAAACATACAGCTGAGACCATAGTAGGATTAGCCTGTGGCGCATGGTTAATTGATTACCTTACCTAATAAAGCCCTGAAATTATAGAATAGTCACCGGTCCGCCCGCACTACCAAAAGAATTCTGTCCGCCAACACGACCATAAATACACAACCACCCCCTTTCATTCGTCGCAGAGCAAAAAAGATGGACTCGCGGGGAATCGAACCCCGGACCACTCCCATGCTAAGGGAGTATTATACCACTAAACCACAAGCCCAGATCAACTTGTTGCTTCGTTGTTGAAGCTGATTTGATGGAAGCAGGGGAAACGAGTTGGTTCATGTCCCAAAGGAAAATATTCGAAAAAGGAATGTTGGAGATGATTTTTGGTGGGCCCACACACTGGGACTGGAGTGGGGTACGTGAGTACTGCCAGTTAGATTGAGATCGTGGGTTGGTTGTTGGAGGGTGTTGTTTGTGAAGAGGTACAGTGCGATAGGATTGTTTTTGTGGGCTATATGATTGGGCTATGGAAAGAGATTGAGAGGACGAAAGGCAGGGGTGTAGGTTTGTAAGAAATAGTGTAAGACAAATTATTAATTGAAATTGTTTGAAATGATTTCTAGGTACGTCATTATCAGCATTTTCAAGGCTAATTATTAGCTCTAGTTAACTGATCAATATCGTTGACTTTTCTAATGTGTGTCTATCAAAGATTGATTGCTAATACAATATTCTCTACTCTAGACCTAACAAGTGCTCTGTCTCGCTCAAAACCTATCTCTATCCTTGAAACCAAGTATACTGTAGTTCAACTGAGTATAGGTTACACTGGAAAGACAATACATAACGCCACACGTTAGAATCGACCACTTCGAGAGTACAGCTTGTGCGATGCCTATGCAAAATCAAACCTACACCAGTATGTCCGGCTCTCCACTCACTACCCTCTGCACCTCAAACTTCGCCACCGGATCAACCACCTGATATGCACCCACAAGCATCGGCTTCGACGCGTACCCCTCCGCCAACCTAACATTATACTTCAGGAGCACATGCGCCATAGCCAGTTTAATCTCATTGTTTGCAAAAAACCGTCCTGGGCAAATATGTCTCCCGCCCCCAAAAATGTTGAAATCCTGACTCGATTGCACGAATTGACTGAACTTGTCCCCCGCCTGCCGCTTGCGAAGGAAACGGTAGGCGTCAAAGTCCTGGGGATAGAGTGATGCGTCGAACAGGTGTGTCGAATCGACCATGATGTGCGAGCCGCGAGGGAGAAGCTTACCATCCGGAAGCTTAGTGTCTTTCATAGCTACGCGTTCGAGGCTGACTGAAAGTAGCAAAGTTAGTAGCCATTACCTTTGTCAATTTTTACCAGTGTTGCAAAGTTACGTACCTAGTGCAGCGGAGCGCCTTTGTGACTCCTTCATAACGCTATCTAGCAAGGCCATGTTTTGCGTTGCCGCAACCGTCAATCCTTGTTCTGAGATTTGCTGCGAGATTTCAGCCTTGAGCGGTTCGACAATGTCAGGGTGAGCGGCCACGTCGATCAAGACTTGGCGGAAGAGCTCGCTCGTGGTGAGCATTGCGGCCATGGCCAAGGAGAGCTGGATATCTCCTGCCTCTATTTTCGTCGAGCCTTGTGTCCATGCGAGTGCATCGTTGTATTGTGGTGCAGGTTTTCCTTCCGATTGCGCCTTGTGAGCCTCTTCTGTACGTCTGCTAATCTCCTTCCGTATAATGGCACATACTTTTGCTCTGTATTGCCGACAAGCATTGGCGTTGGACAAGAACCTCTGCACGATGGGCCGAGACCAAGACGGATATCCTTCCAGTTCGCTGACAGCTGTGAAATAAGCGCCTACGTAGGCTTGTATAGCGTTCAGCCACTCGGTGTCGCGAGCTAGTTCTGGCCCAACAAAAACCGAAGATGCAGCGCGAGCGATAATAGCGGTCGTGTCTTTCTGCCAATTAATTGCGTGCCAGGTGTTTTCGGTGCCCCAGTGAATACGTATTGCGTCGGCTAGACTGGCATTTACCACGGGCATGATGCTGTTGTTTTGGCCCAACTTGGTTTTGATCATGTCGAGAAGCATATCCCCCTGAGAGTGCAGGACAGTCTGCCCTTCGAATCCTGGGTAGCCTGCATAGAAATCTTGTCGAGCGAGCTCTCGGTGATCCAGGTCTCTGTTAGACTTGACCCAATTGGCGTGCGACAATGGAAGAACGATTTTCTTCGCGTGAGGACGTGCGAGTACAAAGGGCCCTTGGTACTTTGCTAGTCCTTCGGAGATGAGTTTGGCTGTATTGGTCGTATATTCATGGTAGGAATCGATAATAGGGAAGCTGGATTTAGGTCTCGAGTAGGCCCAGTATATACCACCGAAGACTGCTAGGACTGTCCATATGTAGAAATTGGAAAAAAGTTCAACAAACATCTTGAGTTGCGATTGTGCAGCATTCGAGACAAGAAGAAAATATGTATAAAACCTTGTTGTTACTTTTCTAATCAATCCAGTGATCTATATACTTAATTCCTAATTAGGGCACTAAAGTTGTAGTGTGAAAATCATTTTTGCTACTCAGTATGATCTCGGATGAGTCATTTTGATTAGCGTGGCTAAGTGAGTCGGACACCCTACCAACTTTGTACACTCTAAAAGCTATACACATCAATGACTCCACCAACACGTGCTCTACAATCTCGAAATGAAGCTGATATATTTCTTGCTATCTCTTCTCTTAACAGTAAGTTAAGTTCTAAGAGCTCTATAAGGCGAACAATATCTATACACTCTGTATGCCGCCTTACTTATCTTATCTACTTCAGCCTCTTAACATGAGCTGCTTCTCGCTATTGAAGCGTGCGTGCAGCCGTGGGGTAGAGAGCCTAATGCGCAACTACATCAACTATACCACTAAGCTTGAGTTTCTGTCAGCGTTCAAGGCAGTCTTTGATCGATCCTTCACAGTAGCTAATATCTGCTCAGCTTTTCAAGGCGCAGGCCTTGTTTCTCTCTAGCTAGATATTGTACTATCAAAGCTTAACGTATAGCTGCGTACGCCTACTCCTTTAGCTGTTCTAACAGAGGCTCTCTGGCAGGCTCGTACGTCTAGCAATACACGTAAGCTTGAAGCTTAATCGATATTAATACGTAATCGTATTTAGTAGCATCAAGACTTATTATCAGCTTTAATCATTGTGGCGATTAATTGACTTAAGAAGGGGGCAGAAGTGATGATATTCTTGGCTGAGCTAATGCGCGATCGAATTGCCAGCCTTAAGAGAGCTAATACAGTGGTATCAGAGTGTAGGCGGCGTAAGAAGAAGCGGATACAGAAGCGTGGAGTCCTTATAAAGGGAGCTGGAGAGGATACACTCGCTCAACGTGAGGCTGATGAGCAGATTACTCGTGAGGAGCGTCAGGGAGGAGAGCGATCAGATGTCAGCCGCCAGGCTCTAGCGCTCTGTAGCAGGTGTAGAGAGACTGGCCATAACTCACGTACATGCAAGAAAGATAGTCTGGATAGCAATTAACCTATTACGTCAATATCTATTAAAACCAATATAATTTGGCGGAGCTATACGCTTATAGAGGTGCGCAAAGTTGGTGGGGTGGCCGACTCGCTTGTAAACTACGTTAAGTGCAATACTCGCCCCATGGTACCTAGTTCGGAGGAACTAGGCCCTAGTAGAGGTGGTAAATGGGTGCAACAGTTCAGTCAATGCAGCACCCCGCTTAGTATGGCAGCCTAACAAAACGAGGCTGTAGAGCTGTAACCAAAAGCTATGGGGAGGGTGTAGGTAGGGCGGGACCACGATGCCTACTTGGTGGTGGGATATCACCAAACACTGCAGCTGATTGGATGACGCGATTGAGATACAAATGGAAAAACTTCAAAGAACTATTCTATATTGTGGTGTGTAAGGTAACTACCTAAACTGCAGCAAAGCAGTGGTCTATACATGTAGACCACATGACTCAAAGTCACATGACTAGGCGACATGTAATCAGTGCCAAGTGCAAAAGCACTTAGCACACCGTTATAGTAGTAGTAAGAGTAGTAAGAGCGTAGTTGCATATACTATATGTCAGACATTGGTCCAGTCTGACGATATATACTGTTCCATGCCGGTAATCAGCAGAACGCTGATTACTCGTACCTTTTTGGTTGTTGTGACCCAGTGACATGGAGCTGAGCTTCTAACAGTAAGAAGTACAGTTATCATAAAGTAAAAATATAGAAACCACCAACACTAAGGTTGAAAAGGTCACTGAAAGCCACATGTGAGTCAAGGGCGATGGTCGATAGAAGCATTGGGGTTCTCATCGGAGTAAACAAGGCGATAAATAAATATATTTACCTGATATGAACAGGATTGTAAGGGTTGCACATAGTAAGAAGTGTCTATTTCAGTAATTCTGCCCTCTGCCTTCGACTCTCCTGTTAACATCTCCAAATTATATTGTTGACCATGCATTATCGATAGGAATCATAGCACCATTGATCATTTGAGACTCGTCCGAAGCAAGAAAAGCGATACCACGGGCGACATCGTCGGCGCCTATATACGGAACTGGTGTTCCTTCACTGTCTTTCGACACGTGGAGCTGTACAATAGGGCTGTCGAAGTAAGCACGAGTTATTCACAGTGAGTAAAGATCGCGCTTACAAAAACTCATTGAAGCCAGCTGAATCAAAGTTTTCCATTTGCACCGAGCTCGCAATGTTTGTAGCAACCCCTCCGGGCAGCACACCATTGCAACGGATCCCTTCTTTGTGAAATCGCCATGCCACATTCTTAGTGGCACCAACCTGTCATCGTATTAGCTTTGGATATACGTGAAAATTGCTTCAATGTTATTAAGTGTAAACATACTAAACCATGTTTGCTGGCAGTGTAAGCAATGCCTGCACTGGCTCCCGACGTCCCTGCCTTGCTGGACACATTGACAATGGCGCCCTTTTTCTGTACCTTCATAGCAGGTAGTACGGCCTTCATCATCCGGATTGGCACAGTTAGGTTGATGGCTATGACTCTCTCCCACTCTTCCTCGTGAATAGTATCGGCGCTACTCCACCCGTCGCTTACGCCAGCACAGTTGACGAGAACATCGATGCGATTGTACTTGCCAATGCATTTGGCCACAGCATGCTCAACAGCCTGTGAATCAGTGAGGTCGGTTTGATAGAAGGTAAAAGTTGAGAAGTCTTCGGCGAGCTTTTGAGGCTGAACACCAATGTCGATGCCAAAGACTGAAGCTCCACGTTCCAAAAAGAGACGTGCTGTTGCAAGGCCGATACCAGAGCTGCAGCCGGTAACTATTGCAACCTTGTCTTGGAGGGAAGCGATGGACATTGTCGATTAGGAGAGGATTGCTACTTCGCCTGAACAAACTAGGGTTGTGACGAGACGGTGGCTCACATAATTAGCGGTGCGCGATGCGCAGGACCGAAAACCCAACATGACGTCAAAGGTTAGCGTGATGACATGGATTAGAGGGATCAGGATTACGTCCACATCTGCATTGATTAACGCTACTAGGCACAAGCTTACTCCTACAAGATCATCGTCCTCTCTTCTTACATTAGCGTTCATGTCCCAAAGCATCAACATCTCCTCTGCCTGGCGTGCTATCGAAATTCAGCCTTGTACCAAGAACATCCACCGACCACATGACCCAATACGCTCACCCCAATAGGTGCTTCCAGGGACCCTGCTTAGATTTCTTCCTCCATGCGATGCACGTCGCTGTCCTTTGTCCACCTTCTGATCCTCTTGCCTAAACCATAGTACAATGGGAATGCGAAAAGAGCTGGTCCAACAGTGCAAGCAAAGATAACCATGGCCGGCGCAATCCAGCCATCCTTGCTCTGATGCGCAAGATCGAAGACCCAGTAACTGTATGAGAAGGCAATGAAGTTCTTGCACACAGTAGCGACCACCATGATCTCTCCAGAGATAGGCTTGTAACAGTCAATCGCGTAGGCGATGCAAATAGTCGGAACGGTAGTGACGCTGAGTCCGGCAAAGCCGTAGCCCCAGACGACAATGTGGCCCCACGCCCATTGACGCTGGTATGCGAGACCTCCAAGGATCAAAGAGAGCATGGTAATTATCATGTAGAACCACAGAGCAGGCAGTCGCATCTCCGCCTCGCGCACACCACCGTTCTTGCGTGTCGCACGCGCAGCGACCCAATCGGAATACGGACCCGCTGTTGCAAGACCAATCAAGGCACCAATAGCAAAAGCAAAGTTTGTGTACCCAACTTGTTCGGGTTTGAATAGGTAAGGTGGAGCTGCAAGGACTGGGGACTCTGTAATGTTGAAGAAGAGAAGTAGATCAGCTGGACCAGCCAGCATCAGCCCTGCCCATAGGATAATGGGGTTGAAGAAGACCTTCACAGGCGTCCACGTATCGCGGATAACGAACATCTTCCACCGAGGGTCCGGCTTCCGGAACGGCATGAATTGCGCACGAGACGGACGGCCATTCATCATCGTGGAAGCATCCGACGAAGTCTGGTTCAGGTTGTTGGATGCAGTAACCGTGACTTGCTTTTCAAGCTGCTCTCCATCTGCTCCTTGTGGGCCATCATTTGAGGTTCGGGTCACACTCTTGCTTGTGACAACTGTGCTTCCACGATGATACTTCGTTTCCGGGAACGTGAGTGCGATCAGGACGATTGAGACAGCAGAAAGCGCCGTTTCGAGCCAGAAGAAGGACTGCCAGCCATAATGACCGCCAATAGCTCCCGCCATGATGGGACCAAGGAAGGCACCCATGAAGTATCCTGTGCTATGGCGTTGTTAAAAGATGATCAGAGAATGGGTGGCGAATTTGCTACTCACAAGTACACGCCCGTCCAAAGGCCGCGCTCGTGGAGGAAAAAGACATCGGCAATCATCTGAACCGGAATGCTCTCGCTAGTCGCACACACCAGCCCATTCACAGCCCTCGCTGCAAGCAGGCTGCTATGGCTTGTCGCCAATGCTTGCCAAATACATGTCAAGAGGATGAAGACTGAGAATACTAGGCTGACAGCGCGGCGTCCAAAGATGTTGGAGAGTGGCACGATGATGAAGTTTGCAAACCCGAGCGTAATGACCGTTATACCAGTCAACAGTGCCAACTGGTTGTTGTTCAAATGGAACTGTGCGCCGAGTAGTGGGAACATGGGCGCTATCGACAGAGCGCCGGTCACGGAAATCCAAGTGAAGAGCCATTGGGAGGTCATCACCATCACTGTAAGAATCTTAGTGACAATGGTTCCAATCGATTGTGTTCAAAACATACTCTTCCATTTGCGACTCCAGTTGAGAGGATCTTGTGGATCGGAGGACGGTTTCGGGATTAGCTGTTTTTTGGCTGAACCATCATCGTTGATTATCTCGGTGCCAGGAATGAGTTCAACATTGTCGAGGCTGGCCGCCATCTTGTTACTTTCACTCATCGTCAAACAGTGAGAATATTGATTGCTGCTCTGTCGATCGAGTGATGATAGGCTTAATATATAGTCGCAGAGCACAACATTAAGGGCACGACCCAAGGGGAGCTGACGGTCATCCAGTTTGCTTTCCACGTCGGAGAATTCATCACGGCCGGGATGTGCCTGGTCTGCGATCTGCATAAAAAGGCTTTAGGTCATCTATCTGGTTGTTTCAATTGGTTGGTTGTTATTGTGACACTACCACCTCAGATTACCAAACATAGACTACGGCGACGCAGCTTGTTCACATTTCCGTAATGCATCCCAGCTTTGGCAAATGTTCGCGAAGCACTCAAGAAACCTGTGTTCAAAGCTTCGGAAGTCGAGCACATGCGAAGACGAAGCAGCACAGGGCAGCATTCTCCGTCGCTTTCTGATTCTCTAGCGGTTCCACGCAACCAGACACCTGGACAGCGCTGACCTAGACCAAAAGCATCAGCAAGACGCATGCATGGTTTAAATGAGCTTTCTCTCTTAGTTCCATGGAACATCACAGCAACTGATTTAAGCTGTTGAATTCCAAAAAGCGTCAGCACTGTCACATCTTTCTCTATAGGCCAGGGTTCCGTGACGTGTGAATGGCGGATTACAGAGTCCTGCATTGTACAACAAAAAGTTAATATGGGCCACGTTGCGAGCCTAGCGCTCCAACAGATCAAAAGCTTGAATGCTTCCCCGGCTTTCAGAGTGGAGACCCACGTCTGTGCTAAAGATGTGGTCGGGAAAGTGCGTCGGAACTGCGGGGACGCGCGCGCTGACGGAAACTCGCTAGCGTCAGCCACACTTTAGAAAGCTTTGTTAACAACATCTTTACTCAGCATAAGCTTTCTATATCCATTTGCTTCAGCGTCATATTCGCCACGGATTTAAGCAGCCATGCACTACTTGCGAGCGTTGATTGGCCCTGCAATCTATGAGAAACCTGTGACTGGCTGTTATGTCCTGTGTCGCAAAGGACTAGCTCTCTCGGGACCACATCGACTTTTTCTAATAAGCCCAAATCATCTGCAAAAGAAGAAACTTGCAGAAAACACCCACGTGCAGGGGGGTATTGAGCTTGAGGGTTGGCAGTTAGCGCTGGTTAAAAAAAGGGTGCCTCTCCAAATCAATGTTGGGTGAACGCCGTAGTTGCCAAGGTGCAATGTTTTGGCAACTGATACTCTTATCTTGTAGGCTTCTTAGCTGTGCATGGATCTGCTAGCATCTTGTTGAGTTTATGCATAATATGGTGGGAGTAAAGATCAGCGTTAGAATACGCACTGACAGTTTGCTTGCTGCCTTTGTCATCGCTTACGCAAATCGTCAGCCCAACAACTGAATTAAGATGATGCTTTTTAGTCAATCATCACATGAATTTTGCAATTCATGTTGAGGGCTGCAGAATTGTTGTCATAGTTCCGTTGTCCATAGATGGCCTCGCTCTGTTAGCAAGAGATTTCTCGGCTAGACACAACGGAGGTCACCCGTACTTGACCTACTGGAATCCAACTGTAAACAATCACATCTGTTGATCTTTGCTTTCTTTTACTCGAAATTTGGTTGAAAAGCAAACCAAGAAACCAAGATCCAAAATCCAGGCACATGAGAAGATCTGGAGCTATCTCGAAGCGTGGAATGGCGCTGTCACTCAATGCTTACGCTCAGCCCAAAGATCTACCTCGCATCGTAGTTCAGGCCGATATAGATTAATGAGCCATATGTCAACAAATGAGACTCATATGGGCATTCAAAGATTGTATTAGAACATCAGCTATCTTAACAACGGTTACGTTGAGGCTTGTGTCAGCTTACTTGACTAATCCTAAGGTAATATGCGCGCCCATTCAATGGATTTCATGCCCAAGGAAGAACTGAATCTCTTATTTTCACTAGTTTCTATGCATCGCTACGCGAGGAAAGGTATGGTATGGCTCACTCTCCGTCTGACACCTCTTCTTCGGTGACTTGGCCGACGCCATCCCATTTCGCATCGGCGCCCAATACGATGCTCTTTCCAATCAACACATCAAATGCCTTCATTGCCGTGCTCGGAGGCTCATGAATCAGCAATCTCACCATTCTTGGAGTTTCCATTTGTGTCACGAGGACTTGCGCCTGTTTTTCCATATCGTGTTTCAGTTGGAGGATCCCAGTGATCAAGTATTGCAGCATGTAGTATATGTTGAGCAGGTAACCAGAGGTGACTCATGAAGTGAGTACCAGATGACGGCGTTTGAATCAAGCGGTTTCCCTGTTCTGTTGAGGCAAGGAAAATTGAAATGGCAGCTCTTTTGACTAGTTGGACGTGCGAAATAAGCTGCGTCAGGTTTGTGTTGAGAGTATATATTACTGCTCGATACCGTCTACATAGGCGATTGTCTTTTTGCACATTTAACAGTTTGTTTGTATATGCAATCAGTGAAGCCAACTGTGATCTGAGTGAGCCGGAATATGCCACTATTGGCTAGCGCGCAAACGACCCACCCTACTACCGTTTACCTAGATGCAGTTTACTCACCCTTGAACTCATTGCTTGCTGATGGCAATTTCTTTTTTTCACAACAGTGCAGTATAATTCTCCTCCACTACCGCTCGTCCGCTTTTTTTACTCTCGTATCTATTCAACGAATCCAAATCTTGGTGTCCCCATTGAAGCAATCTTCGGAGTAAGTTCAACACCAAGCACAATGAAACTGCCAAGTGTAGATTGATCATACCTTGCCCAGCTACCCTCAGAGTGTACAAGCGATTAGGAAATCAATAATATCTTGGGTTTAGCCAATTTCCAGCACCTGAACAATTAAGTATGCTATAGAAGTGCGATAAGAAAACTAGACTGATCTACCTCCCGATATTGACTACAGCATCGATATCAATCGGTTTGCGACTGGCTATGAGAATGCTGTTCTCAAAGTCGCATTCTCTGACGAATCTAGTAGATTGTGTGGATCCCATATCGCACTGTCGACAACCTTACCAAGACTGCCTTGCTCAGCAAAATAGCCATGATGAACACTGTGCGGCAACGTACAACCATTCCAAGACCTTGTGTGCATGGGTTTGAACTAGGCAACAGTTAAGCATTTGTTACCGTGCATTTCGATGGAGTGCCTGGATGCCCATAGACTCAATAGTCTGGCAACGTCAACACTTCTACAACACCGTGCTAAGTTGGCCAAACGATTGGCAAAGAAATTCTCAGAGCTTCAAGGCCTCACTTTCAGCTGCGTCGTACGGCTGTATTGTGGAAATACATTAGGTCAATCAGTCACGACCATTCCAATGGTGCAGTACCATTCGGCCGGTTCTTTGGAAACGTCGCTGGAATACTTTGCAGCCAACGCCGGGGGAGAATCAAGATATTGTTGCTTTACACCAAAATCATTTAGACTGGCTTACAATATACTGGATTCTTAAATCAGTTCCGCCCCGCATTGTTATTAAGGATAAATTTTAAGGCCCCTTTCCACTATCCCATTTTGATCTTCATTTTTGCAACCTTATTTTCAGTGATGCATACAATCTTCTGGAGCTATCTACCAGAGGAACGCCTGTACGGCTCGTCTTAAGCAGCTATCAATCCTTTCCAGAGTTGATCATTTTCACAAAAAGAAAACGACCAATTGTCGAGTTCACAAAGCTTGTAATACATTTCATCGGGGAGATGGAGAAAAAGGAAGGAGGGGAGAAAGGCAATCCAGGAGCTCATCCTGGATGCTAACAGCAGTAAGGCACTGAGAACAACCTTGACATGAGTCCGCCTTCCACCTACATCTCTTCTGAAAGTGCCGATCATGCACCGCCGTCCATGGCTTCACCAAATTGGGGTTTTTGTGCAGCTAGGATAGTTTCAAAGCTCATGTGCGGCATTCAAGTAGTGTGGACCTTGGAGTTGTGGGACGCTGTATGTGGAGCAACTGGAGTCAAATTCGCCTCTGCTAACATCGCGACAACTGCCGATTCGTTGTATAGATTAAAAACTTCATCCAAACGACCATAAAGAGAATCTAGGCAGTCACTGGTCACCAATCGTCACGAGATAACATCCTTCATAATATACAAAACTGTGATTGGTAAAGCCATTTATTGCAGTCTTTTTTGAATCCTCGTTCGGCACTTGGAATGACCTGCGTTAACATGCGTTAATCGATTCAGACTTTTATAATACATTTAAAAGGCTAGATCAATCCTACATTGTCATCTCTTTCTTTCTCACCAATCTCTCAACACACTGCTTCACCATGTTCCGGTATTCGTTTGTTCTCGGCACGCTGTTGGCACAATGTGTCTCAGCCCAAAACATGCTTCGATTCGCATGCTCCCAGCTAACTGTCGAGCGAGCCGATCCACTCGTAACCCCTGGGCAGCGACCTTCGCCACACACGCACCAGATCATTGGAGGAAACTCATTCAACATCACAGTAAGAACCTTGAATTCAACTTAGAAATATGGTTGACACTTGCAGATGGAGCCAGGCGTGTTCGACCCACCAAGCCGGTCCACATGTACTTCGTGCACCTACAGCGAAGACTTCAGCAATTACTGGACAGCCTCTCTCTACTTTCGATCGCCTGATAATGGCACCTTTCAACGTGTACCTCAGTTCGCCAACGTCGGTCTCCAGCAAGATGGCGGGATGACTGTGTACTATATGCCGTACTCGGCGAAAAACAACAAGATGACAGCTTTTAGACCCGGGTTTCGCATGATTGCAGGCGATCCTATGGCTAAAAGGCCTAATCGCGTGAGTATCTGCCATCGATGCTTGGGCAATGGCGAAGGCTTTGCCCCGTGTGACGCAAAGGATACTGCGGAACTGCCAACCAAATACTGCCCAGGTGGCATACGAGCAACTGTCATCTTCCCGTCATGCTGGGATGGTAAGAATCTCGACTCACCAGACCATAAGAGCCATGTAGCATATTCAAACAGCGGTGGTCTTGGATCGCCAAACTGCCCCAGTACGCATCCAGTTGCTATCCCTCAGGTCATGTACGAAATCATGTGGGACACTGGACGATATAAAAACAATGCTTGGTACGGCAATGGCAAACAACCATTTGTGTATAGCTTTGGGGATGGGTAAGTCTTAGGTACTAGCTGCGATTCTCTCAAGCCCGCTAATCGAATCTTAGAACTGGCTATGGCCAGCATGGCGACTATCTCTTCGGTTGGAAAGACGATTCATTGCAAAGGGCAATGGATGCTCTGCCTACTGGCAAGTGCGCCAATGCCAACTGTCAAGTTCTAAAGATTCAATCTGCACAGGAGTCGATGAGGTGTAAGAAGGCACAGCAAGCAGTTGAAGATGTTGGCATGGGCGGCAACTGGCTAAAGCAGCTTCCTGGGGGCATGCCTGTGGTTTACTGAACTATAATTAGAATGTAAGGAGGCATTTGCTCAGATTGGCACTGTCCGTGTCATGGTTTGCACGGATTTCATTCAAACCAAGTTTGTAGTGTGGCAGGGAATAACAAACTCGTTTTCGATCCGAACATTGCTTTTGCATCTGCCGAAATGTAACCACCGCGCAATTGGTTCGGAAATAAAGATTCATCATCGGCAACTGTGAGCGCCAAGGTAGTTTGTAATCAGACAAGGGCACAGCTTGGCTGCCAATTTCGGTCTCATAGGAACGATGGTTACTGACGCAACCTTGGATGTTATTGCACTCTCGTCGGTAACATTCCGGTTCCTCTTAGTGGTAGCTCGATTCGATGAGCCCTGTTATATCCAAGACCACTGCCTGCACTTAGATTGGTATGTTCGACTCTCTCGTGATCTAATGACTGTAATGGTACATTTCGTGATAAGAGCTCGTGTATATGCCTAAAATGTCCTTGGAAAATGTCGTAAACTTGAGAGGGACTCATCGTCTACAAAACACATACGAAGTCAGATGCAAGTGTCAGGCGACCAACCATCAAGTTTCTGCGTAGTGCAAAAGTAGCCGGCTCAGTCTTCTTTCTCAAATTGGTGTCATAGCCAGAGATAAATATCATTTCCATTGAGAGTCTGTGCGCATACCAGACGCATATATCATCTCCCATAGTCGTTCGGCTAGCTTGAGTCAAGAGGCACTCTTCTCAAATATGATGCAATGCCCCTAGCACTGCTACCAATACAACAACAAGCTCTATATATATAGTGACGCTACTACTGCTGCGTGGTGACCATGAAAATCGGTGTTCGCAAACGTCGTCGTAAGGCAGGGACAGGTACCTCACTAAAAAGCGTGGCTCCGCGCCGCCAAGCTGCCCCTCACCATTTGTCCCCAACGTCGTTCCTTCCGACCCACAGCGGCCCCGAGATCCCGAGCCGTCATTCAGTACAGCAATGAAGCTCATGATTTGAGGGAAATATCTCTGCCGAATGCATACCGGCTTACCCAAAGCAGGCCATCGTTCGCGGTAAAATGGCCATACAAGTATGCGTGGTGCCCAATGTGCCTCGGCGCGCAACGACCCATCCCAACCGTACATAGAACTTGAAACAGTGTGCTAGGTCGGGTCATAGCTGCCAGCAGCTCTCTATTCCGGCAGGCAAGTCTCCCTACTGCCTTGTATTACAACGAAGACAAGATGGGGTACGTGACCACAGGCATTTTTGCCAATCCTGTTCTTCCGGGATTTAATCCAGATCCGTCAATCGTCCGCGTCGGGAACGACTTTTTCTGCGTCACGTCATCTTTCGAGTATTTTCCGGGAGTGCCGATCTACCATAGCAAAGACCTCATCAAATGGGTCTTGATCGGACATGCTCTAACTCGGAAATCGCAATTGGACATCAAAACCCCCGAGCCTGGAGGCGGCATCTGGGCAACAACGATCAGGTACCATGATGGGTATTTTTACATCATAACCAACTCATTTGATCGGTATCGGCCGCAAACTGATGACCGGGTATGGCCTCGAGGCTTCTACGTAAAGACTCGTAACATTTGGAATGATAGCAGTTGGTCAGACCCAGTCTACTTCGATCAGGTCGGGTTTGACTTTGACCTATTCTGGGACGACGACGGTCTGGTGTACCTGTCATCAACCTACCGCAAGGCCAATCGCTCTCAGGATCCCCAGATGAAAGATTTCGCAATACACGTTTCTACTGTTGACTTGAAGTCCGGGACTTTGACATCAAGGCCGAAAATGATACGCGATTCCGTATCAGGCATCGCCGAAGGCTCTCATCTCTTCAAACGCAACGGCTACTACTACTTGTTCACTGCCGAAGGAGGAACTGAGTCTGGGCACTGTGAATATGTGACTCGAAGCCGAGAAAGCCCACTCGGCCCTTGGGAGTCAGCACCACACAACCCACTTTGGCGTAACACAACTGATGATCAGATACAAAACACTGGTCATTGTGATCTTGTTGAAGATTCTCATGGTCAGTGGTGGGCCATGTGTCTGGGTGTGCGACCGAGGAGGGAAGGTAGCGAGTGGCGGACTTCCGTCTTCGGACGCGAGTCCATGCTACTTCCAGTCCGCTGGGAAGATGATTGGCCAATATTCAACGAAGGCAAACCAATTTCATTGGTAACGATAGCACCAAATACTTATCTTGTGGAAGATGACAGGAGATGGAGAGACGACTTTACAGGAATCAAGTTGGGACTTGGATGGTACAGAAAGAGTAAGCTACCTTACTGGTTCCTATCTATATCCAATACCGCTTTACTGACCATGGACAGATACTCCGGTCAGACAGGATTTCTCGATGACGGCACGTCCAAATGAACTTACGCTGTACGGTGGTCCTTACACTTTGTCAATGCCTGCTTGCCCGACACTCTTTTTGCGAAAGCAAAGGCACTGGCCCGTTATTTGGGAGACACAGCTCGACTTCCAACCAGACACCCCACGTGTTGAGGCTGGAACTGTTGTCTGGTGGAATCATACTTGCTACGCGAGCATCGGAATCACGCTTGTAGATTGTGATGGGCAACTACAGCGAGCAGTTCGAATGACTAATCCAGATATGGAGGTCACAGACGTAATCATTTCTGAGCTAGGCGCGGTGAAGCTGATAATCGAAAGCACCCCTACAAGTTATCGACTGGGATTTCAAGAGATGAAGCAGGAGACGCAGCAAGGGCTTCAGAATTGGACCTGGCTGGGGGAAGTTGATACCCAAGTCATGACTCGATCCCCTGAGGTTGGCCAACCTTTCACAGGCATGATGATGGGGCTGTACTCTGTCGGGACGATGCAACCTGTTTTGACTCCAGCACATTTCGCATATGCTGAGTTTCGATAGTCGCCACACGTGCCAGCTGATATAGCCATGGTCAATAGACGAAAGCGATAGCGAGAGGCAGCTCCTACGGAGAAAAATGAAGGAGGATTACACTCGAAATGGTTCGTGCCCAAGTTGTTGTCAAAGGAGGCTGAGGCTGATGACAGGCGGCATGGCTTTTGTGGCTGTACCCGAACCCAACCTACAAAAATCTGACATGCATTGTAATGTGACTAGATGAGTATGGAAAAAGGAATGCAGCATGCGTCAGGGGTGAAAGCTGAACAACTCAGCTGCACAGCCGTTCTTGGAAAATGATAGCCAATCAAGAAATGTGCACATTGGTGATAGCGTTAAGCGAAATAAAACCCTTGTACATCTACAGAGAAGGTATAGCTTTGGATGAAGGCTGTCCCGATGAGCTTGGTCAAACGCCAGGTACAGGTCGAGATGCGCGTAGACGATACTCCATTCTGCTCTACACAACCAAATGCCTCTACCATATCCGATAGCAATACTACATAGATATCGGGACGTTGACGTTATGCGGTTGAGGCTCACACCCGGTCTGTCATTGTCGGATTTACTCTCCGTGGCCACTTATCTCGCTCGATGCCGAAACCTTAGTTGTCGATCATAATATACATCGGATATGGATTGCGAATCGTACTAAAATACCGTTGCGATATCACAAGGAAGTTTCCTATAAGCGGATCTAGAATATACATATACAAAAAAAAGGATAACGATTGTAACATGTTCGGATCGCATGTGCGGCAAACGGACCGATGCCAGGGGATACGCTTGGGCTTCGTTTGGGGATAAGGGGAAAAGTGACGGAATTCCCGTAACCGCGAGCCGCCTGATCGTAGCCTATCGGGCCTTTGGTGCATATATACGGCATCATGTTAACCTTGGGCTATGAACACGGACTAGAAAACGCCACCTGGTACATATCCATGCCAGTATTTGATCGGTCAGAAGAGAGCAGAAAAACTAATAGAATTCCATGCGAGCGACTGGTCAGCTGGCAGCAGAGCGATTCAACAAAGCGAGTTTAAACTTTGAGCAAGGCTGATGTGCTGTAGAATCTAGTAACCGATGTGGCAGGTGGCCATCCGCCCATGACACTGGGAAATGCTTAGGCGAAAAGGAACCCACTGGTGGGTTGAACTGAATCGGGCCTTTTTGCGGATGGCGCAAGCGTGCCGCGCCAATGAGGCGGGTCGGGGCTAGGCTTGGGGGAACAAATGTGGAGGGCTAGAAGCCAGAACATGCGGAAAAAGTACTCCAAGCCGCTGAGGCTGCACAGACGATGAATGCTGTATCCAGTGCTTGGACACACATCGTACATACATCCATAGACAACACCCTGATAATCCAGATTGGCGATTTATGCAAGGGCACGCGTCTATCTGACGCGGAGCAGGGGATGCAAAAAGCGCCGAGCGGAAAGGGACAGGGACCCATGGATATGTGGGGCAATGGGAATGTGGAGTGATACTTAGGGATGTGGAGTGAGTTGGAGATGGGAATACACAGTGCGAATAAATTGGTTCTATGACAATATTACACGATATTCTAATTCACAGAGACTTCAGTGTCGGTCTACGAGATCCTTCTGACTTTCACTATCGCTGTGGCGCGAGTTGTTGTCGTAGTGCTGTTCAAAATGTCGTGAGACGTATATGTTTTTCCCCAAGATGCCGTCATCGCTGGATTTGTCAGGGAATATAGAGCTGCCCGACGCACCCAATTCGATATCATCCATGTCGGCGCGCCTCGCTGTGCTTCTTACACCATGTGTCGTGATCTTGACATTTCCGTACCCGTCAGTTTTCGCTCCGTATCCGTTGCTGCCACCGCGGGATGAAAAGCCGGGTATGATCTTGACAATCAGTGGCTTGAGTGCCGGTAGCGATGCACATACAATAGCAAGATTCATCTCGATAGAAGACCAGTAAGCAGTTGCCGCACTATAATACGTAGGATCTTGTGTGTTTTTCCCAAGGACAGTGAGGGAGTGTAGGCGAAGGATAGATACCACGCATACAAACCATCCAATAGTCAGGATTCCGATTAGTGCTATCTTGGGACGTTTCGCAATTTGTAGCTGCCAAATGACTCTGATGGGAAGGAAGGCTACCACCAAGTCGGTGAAGATGTTTATCCCGGCTACGACGTACCACGTTCTAATCAGTCATTAGTATATGATTCCTCTTAACACGAATATTCGTGATCCGACAGGAGCAATTCATGATATAGGGTATAAGAAATTCATTACTAACGTGTAAGTATCGACGCATTTATATGCCTTTGGCTGTAGTTCAGGGGAGCCTGGTGGGCATGTGAAATTTGAGAAAATGATTGATCCAACGCCGAAGCTGATACACAAGGCCATGGCAAGGTACAGTGGAATGCGCATTGTCTGCACATTGAAGATTCGACGATACTGCAGCAAGATAGACATCTTCGTCAAGGTAAGGCTGATGGTGTAGAAAATGATACTCCAGAACAAGTACTACTGTGGTCAATGGATATATTGGTACAAAGCCGCTTCACTATCCGTACCTTGAGTATTTGATTCATCTCAGCCGGACCGACGAAAATGATGTGCTTGCCGCTTCCAGCGCGTGCCTCTACTCAGTGTTAGTGAGATTGTTCTTTCCATAATTTGTATCTTGTCTTACGAAGGATTTGGAGGACTCCTGTAACAATCGCCCCTATCTAGATAGAATGAGTCCGATGGTTGTTTGTACAAGTATCCGGGTATCTTACCAGCGAGCCAATTATTGTGTAATCCTACAGAATGTCAGTATCAAGTGATAGAAAGTGGATTCTGATAGACGCTTACCTCCCATCCTAACTGCACTCCTACGTATTTTACACGAGTGAAGACCCGCAATATTACAGCGGCCAACGACAGTACCGTAAAGGCAACCACAATCGACTGTGTGAGAGGACCCTTATCGTCCTTCGCCAGAGCAGCCAACTGCTCAGAGGTAAGGCTGTCCATGGTGAGAGTGGAGAAAGAATCCAGCAACGTGGATCTTCCAAAGGTATTAATACTCAGATGTCGAAGAGAAGGGGCCTTTGACCACTTCTTGTCCCATTGGAAGGCGTTCTCTTGATTTTGTGGCTGAACGAATGTTAGGTGCGATCGGAGTACCTCATATTGGAGAGCTCGCACACCCACAACCCGAGCTGCCGCGAGTACGCGAACCTTAATGCAGCCCGTCGAATGAAACCCTTGCTAATTGCGAGGACGCGATCTGAGGGAGGGGTGCCTAACGAACGCGCCAGAATTAGCGCATTATCACGTTCCCCATAAGACCAATCATGTCATACTCCACTCATGAGCTCCGGTGGCAATGAATCCTTCAAAGTGCATGTACCCTGTGCCAGTGCTCGACCCAGTAATTTATCTAGAGTAGCTTGAGTTAGCCAAGAAATCCAGTCAGACATGGATGCCACGGTGAGCTTTGACGCCTTCCAGGGGATGTCAAGCATGTGCCGGTAGCTTGGGGAGATCAGATAATGCATCGGCTGCTCCGCCGCTGGTTGACTGTAGTGCAAAGCAAGGCACAGTCTGAGATGTGGCACGTCCTGCGTTGGGCCACACAATTATTTTGCTCATGGAGAACCGATGGATAGCTCGCTTTTTAGCACCCGGATCTACAAACTGGAGCCAATCACCCTTACTTGCGCCCGGGATCCGAAGCGTCCAGTCCACCCGTCATGCGGCAAGCCTTTCCCTATGGGAGTACATAGTTCGACAATGGTCGTCGCAAAGGCACGCGGCTCCGACGGCTACAGGTTTTACAAACGTTAGCCTCGCTATCAGGAGTTTGAACCGGAGACTTTGATGCGGAACGTGTTCATCCAAAATGTCAATCACTCTCCTTCGCGGATCATCATGAGTGTCTGTTGCTTGCAGCGTGTCAATATTAATACTCGCACCTACTGGTAGTTTTAGCCATGATGCAATAGAGAACCGATTTGGGACCGAGAGTCGCAAGCACGAGCATGGCGCAACTCGATTACCGCGGTTCTCAATACGGTGACATGGTGCCGATCTTGCTAAATTGGGGCAGACAGGCAGGGCTATCTGCAAGACACTGCCATCCGTGCTTCGGATCTTCTAACGTATTCTTTACAGCCACCAAGCCTTTTACATACGTAGTAGTACACTTACAAATACAGCTCTGAGCTAGTAAACGAACAACGCAGCTCTGCACACAGTTGAAGGGTCTATCTGTCTGGACCTGAGAGAGACAAATTACGCTAGAAAAGCTCCGTCATCAAATGTGGCTAACTCAAAGTTCACACTTCGCCTAGCTAAACCCCTGTGAGCTGAGTCGACATCCCAACCACATGCATGCGGCTTTCACGTGCAGCTTCGACACGTGCTTGTGGATGTGCGTGTGTGTGAGAGTTTGTTTTAGTTGGGACTTAGGTTTCCCAAGATCTCGTGCTTCCACCACGCAAACACATGGGAAACTTTAGCATTCAGCATCTCCCATTCTCATCTATGAGCAAGCCGCTCTTCATGCTCTTAGCTATTCCTTTATCGCTTTAGTGCTGTTCCTTCGCTCATTTCGTATAGGTACGCACGAGCATAGTTCCTCGCTAGATAATGCACAAGCTCCACCGCGCCCCGCATCAAGAGGGGGAGGGGAAGGGTGATAGAGCCCGGCTTGGCACGCAGCGTTTCTGTTCGACAACATTGTCCCTGAGCCGTACTTCAGAAGGGCAAAAAGCCACTCGATACATATTTCTTCTCTAGTACAGATTTCTGGGCAAGGTTATAGCATGTTATCAGAGTTCCTGAAGACGAACAAGTCAGGCCTTCAGCTTTCTCTGTTCCTGACGCGGCTGGCCTTGGAGTAGAGCATGCTGTACTGTCGTCTTCATGGAAAGCAAAGCATACAGCCACTGGAAGAAGGTGTGCTCCTATCTGAGACCCTGCATGAATAGGGGAAATGGCTTTTTCGTCATCCCGCCCAAACGATGGACAGGCTGTCAAGAAACTTTGGAGCCAGTAAACTGTCTCGGGGAAGGAGTGTAGTACACCGGTTTTCAGACTAAGTTGCTAGAAGTACATTCCCGTGCTCGGTAGGATGGTACTCCGTTAAGGCAACCCACACATCCTTTGAAAGCAACGCAAATTCTGAGACAAGATTGGACGTTCTCCACGTGCGATCAAATGTCAGTGTGGCACGGTGAAGCACCCGAGGGCTCTCATGGGCCCATTAAATATTTTCTTTTGGAAAAAGAACGTCACGAACCCCGCATTACCGCCAGCATGCGGGTCGGGTTCGCTTCTTTAGGGAAAATTGCTTTTTTGTTGGGCCTTCTAGAACAAGAGGCGCGATCAACTTTCCTGATCCTTTCCAAGCCACATTTCCCAGCACCCTGAGAGAGAGAGGCCCAACCCTCCTATTCAATGCAGGTGTGATATTCGTCGCAAGCGCTGCCAAGTTTATTTTCTGAACCTTATATTTGACGGGGCAATTCCCTTACAAGTTCCCAAGCAGAATGGGAAGACACCCAGTTTTGTCGAGATATTGAATAAGACCTCAAGTGTCTGTGATGGATGAGCTACAGAAGCCTTGCAATTTGGGTTTCAATCCCCTCTCAAGCGGGCCTTTGCCCTTACGCGCGTAACCTCGACAGCAGCCCGTTGCGCTGTACACTAAACTTTCATGTGAACGATAGAGTAGCAATAGCATTTACCCAGATTCTGAGGGTTTGAGAACGCATTATACCATATACTGAGCCCAGTGATTACAACACTTTGTGTTTTGTATGTATGTTTCTTGGCAGATGACGATGCACGTGTATTTGAGCATCGGTTCTTAGTTTGAAGGGTCCACATTTCTTTCTAATTACATGTACCCTTGAACTTTGCTACGCGTCCTCTGACATTCCGTTCAAACTTCTACCATTTGACGAAAATCTGTCGCTTCGGTTCTGGTTAGAATCGTACTGCAGTCCCAACAGGAGTGTTGAAACTCTACATATTTGAGGGCTGAAACTCGCGCAACGAAGCTGCTAAAGTCTTCTACACAGCTGTATCGTCTTCGGGGGGTTTTGGGTTGTCTTGATGGTCATGAAAATGACATGACATGGTCAGGTCGCTGGAAGGTTATTCCTACGGCTCACTTTCCTCAGGAGTTTCTTTTATACCAGTTATTTAGATAGCGTTTTCCATCTCCGATACGAGGCATAAGAAGTGGTTATGAATCACGTGTTTCTCACCAAGAACATGTATATAAACAATGAGAGCCGCCTTCCCGTAGGATCAAGAACTTCAGTAAGTTACGCATCTAACTCTTAAACCCTTATACCACTTCTTGGATTATATTCATCTAGTACTCCACGAAGCAACAAAATTTTATGCGAAGCAGGCCGCGCATCGCTGGGTGAACTTCATTTTAGTCTTTGACAACTGTTGACATGTGAAGAAAACTATACTTGCGAAGATTTCTTGAGGATCAATTTGGAGTTCCAAGTTGAATTAAATTGAGTTAATGAGCCGGGTTGGTTCAAATTACAATCCGGGTTGATTGTTGGCAGTTGTGAAGAAAGTTGGCAAACGAATTTCAGGTCTGGAGTCATTTATTATCTTCCTCGCTATGTGATCACACAACCCAGGTATTTCTGAAATTGACATGAATGAGTGATTAGAAGACAGTACAAAGGATAGTCTTTCCGAGAAACTCAAGCTGATGGATCAAAATCTTCAAATAATTTGATTCTCAAAGCGATTATATATTTCTACCAACCATATTAAAATTATGCAAGTGCTTCACAAATAGCTGTATGTAGCTAAAGTAGTCTCTTCAGTTCATGTAAGAGCCTTATCAGTCTTGCTGACACTGTAAGTGACCGAGTTACTCTCATCGTTACCCTGATAAGCAGGACAAGAAGCTATCCCATACTCTCGAATCATTCTGCCAGGATGATGCAGTTGACTTGATGGCTCAAACAAGCAAGAAACAACCGAATACAAAACATTAGTGGTACAACATGAGTATGACTAGGCGCTGGTGTCTCAAACCAGACACAGTAGTGTTGCCAGTGTGCTATAATCATGTGGGTATAGGCCATAGCAGATGAGTGCAAAAGACGCAGGCCTTCCAACGCTTCATACTGAACTCAAAGCATACGGGAGAACGCTTCCATAAACTGAGGGGTGACTGGCAATGTGTCGTGCTTCCCAAGTCCTCTGAAGTCCTCTGAAGTCCCTCAGCTACGGCCACCTTCGATCTCCATTCCCTGCAGCAACGATGATGGATTCTTAGAACCTTCACACTGAATCGGGCTCAACAACATAATCCGGCAAAACAGTGCCAGCAGAGACATAACCCAACAACGATCCTTGCGCTGAAGTCCACCCACAACCTTCTCTCCAAAGCATGGTATCCTCGCCGCTATTCATGACTCATTGTGCTTCTAGACACCACATAATGTGGAAACATTGGAGTTCTTTTGTTGCTTCACTTTACTCATGTCAGCACTAGATGGACTTTTGAGTCACTGTAGTGTTTCTAATGAGTTGTTGAGAAGAGTTGACCTCATCGATGAAATACTTTCCGCCCATGTTCTAGGGGTGACGTGCTTCCCATCATCTTGGATACGAGTAAGGGGGTGGAGCCAATAGATACATAACGCTGATGATGTAGATAGATGTCAAAGTCGTATGTTTATGAGGAAAAATAAACGGATACTTGGATTTAAACAAAACAAAAACAGTGGCGCAACGAGCCACAAGCCTCTCCAACGGTCGCTGTCGGCCAAGGTGAGACGAGCTACAGCAAGGAAACTCCCCGCGGCCACGTATTAACACACTTCGTATGCACGGTCTTGCAAGTTTGTCTGGCCATGGTCGATTGTTAGTATACTTCAACTGTTCCGAAAATTAAGTTTAACAGCGTTCTGCCACAAAACGGCCAGAAACAAAACAGTGAGTAGGTGAGGTGTAGGTACGGACTCGGCCCCAGTGGCATGATCGCTGTTTTTGGACCCACCCAGGGGAGCCGGTGCAATGAAACAAGGCGTACCAGCCAATCTCTCTCAGCCCTACGAACTCACACCACATTGCCTCATCTTACTCCCGAGACGGCGGCCACGTGCCTGTGACATGCCTTGCCTTACTTTGGTTTGCCCTATGATCAATCAGGCATACGTAGGCCCATGCTTGGATCCAGACCAGTCAACGTCGAGGAACAAGCACCCCCCTTTGTGTACTATGTGCAAGTAAGAGCCGAGCCGCCCTGTGCCCAAAATTAAGTCCGACTTGTCTGCCTTGGACCTCCGTCGAGCGTTTTCTTCAGTGTTTCAGATGACGTCGAGCCTAAGGTGCAAAGAGCGCATGGCCCCTGACACTGCAGAGTACTGTCTGTAACAGCGCAATCATGGCATTGGGCGCGCTAGAAGACGGTAGCCGGCGGTTGAACCCGAGTACTTTGAGGTTTGCTGTCCGCAATACGAGGGGCTGTGTCTGTAACTGCAATTCTGACATCCTGGGCTAGATGGAGCGTGAAGTGCCATTGGACAAGGAAACGTGGTCGGGGTGCAGCGGCTTAACCAGCACCGCTTGTTAGCCAACAACGTTGCAGTCGGTCACGATAGCAGCGGCTGTCTAGTACAGTAGCCAAGGAAGATCATGGTGGCCCCTGTTTCGCAACCCCGCGCGCGCGAAGCAAATGGGGGAGAGGGGAGGGGAGACAGGGAGAGAGGGAGAAGGACAGAGGGAGAGAAAGAGGGGAAGGAGAATAGTGCATGGCAAAGATACGAAACATGGCCTGTAGAAAGACACAGAGACAGGCGCTTAAGAAGTAGGTCCATAGGCAAGGCGACTTTTGTCGTTGTACTTGCTTTTTCCTTACCTACTCATGCGCATTGACATCACACCTTTTACACAAGTCCAACGTATCCCAAAAGCCATGTACAACTGTGTATCTCAAACCTCGTTACCCTTGTCCACGATGTAACTCATACCCCCGCCCACGCGACGCTTGGAGGGGCGGTTGGCTATCGTGACGACGCCCGGATAGTTGCCGGTGCTGGCGCGCACGCACGCGGGGGTGCTGCGCGTGGGAGCTTGCTTCACTATGTGCAGCGGCCACCGTGAGATTGCGGTTCTGGCCTAGAGGGCAACGCGTGGGCGCGGGGCCTGAAAAAAAATCCAGGCAAATTTGTATAAAAGCCTTGGGCAGCGCTGAACAGGGAGCGCCGCGGATTAGGCTGGCATTACTTTAAGCAAGAAAAGCGCGCCTTCATTGTTCTGCTCGTATGATGACCATTGCTTCCTAAATCAAGATCAACAACCCCATCTTGATAACTCTCACGCCCCTTGCTCTCCTGTCGTTCATTTCATTTCCACATCCGCTCTCGACCAGCCTCTCCCAGGGACTCGAATTCTATAAGTCGTCTCCCTCGCACCATCTCGTCTGACTGCCGGCTACCCAATCCCGCCCGTTTGATCCGGTCAAATACGCCAAGATGAAAGACTGTCCCGAGTGCAGAGGAAACGGCACCGTCAAGTGCGACGCATGTCACGGCAAAGGCGGTCCATGCTGCAAAAGAACAGGCCAAAAACAGTGTACCATCTGTGAAGGCACAGGTGCCATCCACTCGGAGCATTGAGTCAAGCAAAACGGAGAAAGAGAGAGAGAGAGAGCAAGAGAGAAAGACAAAGAAAAAGCGCGCATGCCGTCAAGACGAGACAAGCCGAGCCGTCTCCAACAACTCCATCCATGGTAAGCAACATATTCGAATCATTCAAACAACCAAAAACTCCATCAGCACCGCCACACAAAGTGACACTGCCCCCCGCTCTATACGAAGCATGCGCTTTCCAATCATCTTGGCGCTACCCGGCTACTTCCGGACCATGAACTGACGTTAGGGCAGGTCATCATCATTATCAAACTCCCCCTTTTTTTTTACCCTTCCTTCATTTCAGAACCAAACTTTTTTTTCGCTATAACAACCTTTTACATGGTCGTCGCGCGGGACATATCATCAATAAAAAAAAACTTAAAAAAACAAAATAACAGGACCATTCCCCCCCACGCTATTAACTTTCAGCCGCGTGTAGGAGATGGGAATGGTGCCAAGCAATTAGAGCTATCCAACGAAGCAGTGCAGCGGCAGGATCGCGGCAAAACCCCCAAGCAGGAAGGAGATAGAGAGACTGCATATACGAAGCCACCGCCGCACGCGTTTGACATACAATTACATATACTCAAACGTGGCCAACATCCAACCCGCTTGTTCCGCGGTTTCGAATCTTCCTCGCAAGCGTGTGGGTGCTACTCACAATCTGATTGGTTTGCGGCGTCAAATTTCCCTTGGAGGTTGATTGGAGACCCTTTGGCCCCAGACGGCTGGAATTCGTGAAATCGCGAGAATAAAGGGGGCAAGGGCGGTTGGTTTGGTTTGAGATTTTTCGCAAAGGAGTCGTGGAAATTAGCGTGACGATTTTTGTTGCGCTTTTTCCATCTCCGTCGTCGTTTGTCTGTTCCTGGTGCTTTGCAACAGGTGCCCAACGGGTGGGGTTTTTTTTTCTCGTGGGCATTACACATAGAATTGTCCCTGAAGGTGGGACTTTTTTTCTTCTTCTTTTTTGTTAAGATACCATATAGAAATACCTATTTTTCCTTTGTTCAAAGAACGCTCAATTGATCACAAATATGCGTACGTAGTCCGACTTCAGCGCAACGTACGCACATACGCACGCAAACCACAACCCAAGTAGTACCCACCGCACCTGATGCGTACCCACAATTTCACATGCAAATCATTGTCCCGCAGCGGGAATACGTACCCAACAGTCTGGCTCCATGTATGTAAGCGTCCTGCACATCATCAGTCGGCCTTGAAACATATCCCTCCCCCCTGGGCACAAAAGACCCGTGCAAGCTGCAAACAAGCTTTGACTGAGGGTAATGGTAAGATTTCACTCCGCCCCGCCTCACAGCTTGGTGAGCAAATTTCAACCCAGAGAAAGACAATCTATCGTTATCAAGAGAATCACTGCAGTTTAAAAAAAAACTCCTCCATCTATCCAACAGATCATATGCGTATAGAAAAATAACAATCTAATCTCAACAACCTCACCCCACCCCACCCAGAGCAGAAACAAAACCCCCCCAATGTCCAGAAATTAAAATTCCCAAACGCGTACACATATAGAGGTCATCACGCCATATGGAATCCACTAACAAACCCCCCCCCCCCAAAAAAAAAGACATGTGCGTATACACGTACGTACGTACACCCTACGTAAGTATATATAAAAAAGGGCAAAGAGAGGTGGGGAAAGTCGAGCTAATTTTATTTTTTCTATGTGTAACCACCCCCCACTGTCCGCGGTGTCGAGTACCTAGCAACGACAAAGGACGAATAATCCATGTATATGTGTGAGGGAGAGAGTCATACACCAGCTCGTGTTACAAAAAATATATATATAGCGTCCGCGGCACCGAAGACTTCCAAGTATTATTTTTTTTCTTTAAAAAAAAAATCCCTCACACATCGGCACATATGAGGCGCTGCACTCTATTTGTTTACGGTAGTTAATAGCCTCTCCTAGGATTCGTCTGATACATTTGACTGAAGGGCGGATGCATGCATGTCAAGCAGTAGCTAGGTAGATATGACACCGTCAATTCAAAAAAAAAAAACACCATGTATATATATACCAAAACCATTCATTTCTATGCTTTCCTCTACAATAACTAGACCATAAATCTCTCCTGGTAGCTCAAAGCTTCGCCCTGACCGCCTCACGCTGCAAAACAGGGCCATCCCAAATATCGCGTTCGACAGCCCTCGTATTAATATACTGCATACCCAGCTGTTCTACCTTCTCCACACCCAGCAAACGCATGCAAGTTTCTGTTTCGGCCTTGAGAACTATAAACGTGTGTGGTTAGCAGACAGCCAGGAAAGAATAGAGAGAAAACAAAAAACTCACTCTCAAGAACCCTCTCAACCCCCTCTTTACCTCCAGCTCCCAGCCCAAACAACGCGGCACGACCGAGACCCACACCCTTAGCTCCCAGACAAAGCGCTTTGACAACGTCGGTGCCGCGCTTGATGCCGCCATCGACCCAGACCTCGATGCGGTCAAAGACTTCGGGGCAGTACTTGCGGATTTCGAGCAACGTGTGGACGGCAGGTGGCGCCGTGTCGAGGGCTCTGCCGCCGTGGTTGGACAGGATAATGGCCTTGACGTGGGGTGCGTGGAGCGAGGCGAGATAGGCGTCCTCGTGCGTTTGGATGCCCTTGAGCACAATGGGCTTGTCCGTGTGCTGGCGCAGCCAAGGCAGCGTCGAGCGCCAGGTGAGATCTGCTGCTGTGCCCCAGAACAGACTTTGGCCTACGCCCATGGCTTTTGGCTTGGCCTTTTCGCTCGACGGCGTCTTTGCCTCGGGCGACGTCTTGCTGACGCTGGCGTCTTCCTGCACCGCGGCTCGCACGGGCAGATTCGAGCCAATGTTTTGCTGCGCTCGTCGTGCTCGCGTTTGCCCGGCACGGGCGCGTCGAGCGTGAGGCAGATGAATTTGATGCAATCTAGCTTGTTCATGCGAGCGAGCATGCTCTCGCTCTTGTGCCGCTCATTCTGAACGTACAGTTGCCACCCAAACACCTGCCCTGGCTTCGCGTCGGCGACAATCTGCTCTGGTGTCATGGATGCATTTTGCGAAATCAGATGCATGGCACCGTACTTTTCGCATGCCTGTGCAATGCCCCATTCGCCGTCTGGATGCGCCAGCCGCGCCATTGCCGCGGGCGAAACATATATCGGGAGCTTGACATCGTGACCAAGCAACGACGTCGAGGTATCGCAACGTGTGCAGTCGACGAATACCCGTGGCCGCAGTAGTATGCTCCTGTATACCGTGTTGTTGAATGACTTGCTCTGCAGGTCGTCGCTCGCAGAAAAGTAATATGCCCAAGCCTTGTATGGTATCTGCTTCGTCGCCACCTCTTCTATCTCGTCCAGGTTCAAAAGACTCTCCAGATCGACTGGTCCTTCTACTTGAGCCTCGCCCGTTTGCTGTGGTGTCTTCTCCTCCTTTGGCAGAGTATCTGGGTTGATTGTGCCCAGCTTGTCCGAAGGTTGGAGGTTTTCCTCGAGAATACCTGGCGGGTGGATGGGATCATACTCTTCTGTCGCATCCTTGCCCGCAAGCTGGAGGATAATTTTGGAGCCTCCTGGGTGCTCAGGAAGGAAGCGCGTTACGTCGTAGACATTGCCGTAGAGGATTACCCAGCAGCTTTCTGCAGTATTGTGCTTTGCGACTAGTTCTGCAATTAGCTTTCAGGAACCGGTGTGTCGAATGTCATTGCGTCAAACCTTCAGCGTAATCGAAAACCTTCGCCATGATGTTATTACGTGCCCTCAAAAAAATCTGTGTGAGGATAAGTTGAATTACTTGAACAAAAGAAAAGAAACAAGCGCGCGAAGAACAATGGAGAAGGAAAAGAGAGGGAATCGCAAAGGTTAACAGCCGAAGCAGACGCCGACGACCTCCAACTAACCCGCAGCCGTGGGGAAAGAAGCTCGGGGTAGTCCCACACCGAACTGGGCAAGACGGCCCGTGTTTCTTCATTCGTCAGGATAAGCCGGATATTCGGCCGGTTGATTGGTGGACCAATTGTCCTGGCCTAAACTTTACAAACACCGCGCGGCATCCACACAATGTCCACTCGTCGCTCTCTGTTTCGTCAAGTATCTAGGCATTGAAAATATATATGTCTAGATTTTTTTTGTCAAGTCTATTGCTAAGTGCCTTGCGGGTATCCTTGAATCCATAGCTAGTGAATATGGGGCTACCAACCATCTATGCTTGCTTTGTTGTACAGGCATCTCCAGTGCTTTTCGTCCTCGTCCTCCTCCGCTCACGCCTCACATTACTCGTCCTCTCCATGCCTGGGACTCCATAGGTAAAGGAAAACGGCCTTTGCTTAAACCTGTGTCTTGCTTCGTTTCCCTTTGCTTTCCCATCATCATCCTCGTCGCTAGGCTCTTGCCTCGACGCTCTAACAAGTTCATCGAGTACTATAGGGATATCTTCTGAAGAGACACGGCTCAATGCACTAGATCCGGGCCACTTCTTCGCCACTGGTGATGATGTGGTGCGCGCAGAATCTAATTCCGCCGTTCTCTCATTTTGTGCCCCTTCTCGGCAGCGATGTAGCTGATGCATGGAGCACCTGGGAAGTCGATTACGGCTATCTGTTGTAGAAAGTATCAATATATTGCCACAATTGGGTATCAGAGGATCAAAATCATGTAAGCAGTTGAGATGACGAGGCGGGTCTGCGTGCAGAATGCTCACCAACCCTCCATCTGAAGATCCTGCCAGCTCTGCTCCATCTCGCCCTCATTCACTCCTTCATCGCCCCAGTCCATTTTCTCGAGCTCGTTGCGGAAGAAGTCTTGTTCTTCTTCCAGGACGCCAGGCTTCGCGCCCAAGCTCTCTGGGTACCGCTTGAGATTGTGCCAGTGCGTCAGTGATCGCAGGGCTTGCTCAAGAGGTACACTCTCATCTACTTCGGCATCTACATCACTTCCCGCTAACCAGTCATCGCGTAGTTCTGGTCTGCAGTGCAAATACACGGCGGTGATGACGCGCATGTTGGATTGGCGCCATTTACGGCCGCAGTACGGAACTTGGTTCTTGAAGAGCTTGAGCGTGTAGAGGCGCAACTCTGGTTGCGGCACTTTGAGGCTCTTGCGGAGAAACTGTGATGATTTGTATGATACAAGCATAAGATTGCGATGCGCTTTGTTTTTGCAGATCTTCTGCATGATGCGCAGGTAGTTGATGGATGTGAAGAATGCGCGCCAGGAAAAATTGGTAATGGGCTCTTTTGGCAGTTCGTTGGTCGGAAAGCCCAGCTCGTCCACTTCTGGAGGCTGCATCTGAGTAGACGGCAACGCTGGCTCGACGCCCGACCCGTTCGAGTCTTGTCTGGAACGCCGGATCGGAGGCGGAACGGCATCATCCTCGTCCGATTCTGCTGTGTGCATCTCTCCTTGATCATGTGCATTGACCTCGTCTTCAGTCGCATTCCTCGAGTGAGACCGACAAAAGTTGAAGAAGTTGAGCTCCTCTTGCTCGCTTCTAAAGTTGACGATTTTTTCTACTTCCTGCAGCTGCAGCAGCTTCAGGATGAGGGGAACATAGCTTGAATCAACAAGCAACTGGGTGATGTACTCAAACTTCAAAATGTGCGAGACCTTGAACCACTTGAGGATGAGAATGAGGGTACCAGTAACAGCCTTGTCTAGCACCTCCTGGGTTCGCATGGCATCCAGCTCCTCATTTGTGGCTAGTGTGCCGCCATGGCCGTTGATACCGTTCATGTCGGGTCGCCCGGCCGTCGTACCGTTCTGGTTGTCTTGGAACTGGAACCCACTCTGGAGGCCGTTGGCTCCGCTTGATTGTGTAACTAGTGCTGTGACGTGAGCGAGGATTGCTTTGATCAGGACAATGATCAACGACTGTAAATTGGGCAATGCAACGCGCTTATGGCATTGGTCAGCTTGGAATTCCTTTGAACAGTTTTAAGCAACACTTACGTAAAAGTCTTCAACGAGCTGCAATCTCTCCTCACCACTGCCGGGAGTAGGGGGTTCCTTTTTGGCTTGGTTTTCCTTTGGTTCGAGCGACAGCTCTTCGACGTCTGGATGATCGTCAGGACCTGTCCAACCCCGTTCATACTTCATGAAGGCGACGCGTTCTTCCCACAGCTGCTTCATGGCACGAGTAGCTTTCATACGCTTGGCAAAGAGCTCCGCAGCCTCCATGATGGACGTAGGTATGTCTGAGCCCTCCCATTTCCGGCCAACAAGGAGATCCTGGAGGTCGGTCGAACCTTTGCCGCCTAGCTTGTTGCTCGACTCATCAAGTGGTGGGTATAGAAAAGGGAACATCTGGTTGGTTTGGTAATTCTGCTTTTTGCCGCCTTTGCCACCGGGCCCGGCAGGAGAAGGAGGGGGTGAGGGTGCAGGAGTCGCGATATGAACAGGCTGATGGAGGATAGAAGTGATATTGCCAGTGGTGTCGCCCAGCCCAGACCCGAAAACGTGATTGCCAGCGACCTTGTTGGGGTGGTTCTTGAGCGGGGGCAGTATCGAGTTGTTTTCTGGTTCAAGGGGAAAGAGCGGCTGCGGGGGGTTGTATGCTGGATACTTTGAGCTGATCTCTTGTCGGAAGAGGTGATAGTCGAGAGGTGAGGCCGTGATGAGCGGTTGCCCTCTGGAATCCTCTGACCCGAGGCTGGTGTCGCGAAACTTTTCCTTGATCTTGTTGACCTCTGCAAGGCCGCCAAAGGTCACAAGCATCGTCTTCCATAACAGCAGAGAAATCTTGCACAGTGGCAGATTGATCGACTCGTCCCACCTCAGCTTTGCGATGAGATCAACAAACAGAACAAGTAGACCTGGCTTGTTCAGATTGAGGATAGCACTTCGGAGTGCCATGCCGTTTCCAGTCTTTTCCTCGTCGCGTGCAACTTCCAGCACAACATAGACGGCCGTCATGGCGCACCAAATCTCGCGTCGCTCGGCTTCTTTTGAATCGCGCTGCACGTCGGGTACTACGTCGATTCCACATGCTCGTCGAAATGAGGCATCGAGAGTGTCCACGAGGTTTTGTACGCCACCACACTCGAGCAATAGGCGTACATTGCGCTTGATGAGCGCCACTTGCCTCGCAGACTTGAGATAGGCGGTGTTGCGCGCCTGGGCTGCGCTCGGCTCTTGGTCCGAGGGTGTCTCGCTGTCTGCCGCTGGTTCAGAAAGCCCAGCATTCTCGTACCAACAGCCGAGGAGAATGTAGAGCAGCGCCTCAAGCTTCTTCAGCCTCGACGTGGGCTCGGTCTCGTTCAACCCTGCGAGCAAACTTTGCACAAAATCCTTGCGTTGCGCCGGCACAGCAGAAGCCCAGTCCAAACCGTCGTCGCCATCTGCCGGGTCGCTCAACCCGTGAAATGCGCTCCACTCCAATGCATACGATGCCTGCGTCTTGAGCAGCATGGCCTGCTCCTCGACTGCATAGGAGAACCACTCCTCGAGCTCCTCTTCAAAGGACGAGGCATCGTCGTAGTTGAATGCATAAGGAGCAGGCTCGACCTTGGGTGCACCTCGGACGAGGTGCTGCAGCTGCGCGAGCGAAAGCGAGTCGTTCTGCGGGGTATCTGGGGGCGGGCCCGGGGGCGCAGGAGGAGGGAGGTGCGGTGCAGGCGTAGGAACGGAATTGCCTCGTTGTAGGCCTGGACGCGTAGGCAATGTGAGAGGAGGCCCGGCTTGGGGTTGGTTTTGGTCCTGGTCGACGAGCAATCGCTGCTGTTCGGCGGTATCGAGGGGTAGGTCCAGCTCCTCTTCGGGCTCCGCTTCTATGACGGGGAAATCAGCGCTCGAGTTTCCAATCAGCTCGGCCTCGTCGACGATTGGCGGCACAAGCGGTGGTGCCGCCGCTGGTTGGTCGGGTACGTCGTGGTTCTCCATGATCTGTTTGCTTGTAACAGAGAAATTATATTTTGCAGGGCGTGTGATAGACGTCTTCTGCCCACCATCTGCTGGGGGGCGGGGGGCGATTTCACGTGCGGCTCATGACGGCTTGGTGGGATGGTTGGGTGTACCTTGGAGAACGTGTGTGGTCATATGGTTTGAGAAGGTGAGTTGCTGGGCAGATGCAGGTGGGGGTGGGATGCTCCGTCCGCTAATGCGCAGGTAGGCAGGGTTCCCTCTAGCGCGACTCAAGCTGCTATGTATGGATGTACAGTGTAGACAGCCAATATCACGTTGTTTATCATAGATCACCATCACTGTGCAATTGCTGAAATGAAGCAGACTTATCGGAACCTCCACATTGAATGGAGAATAGCTTGCATGGCTTGAAAATGTACCGCTTGCCATTCCCAAAAAAAAGGAAAGAGAGAGAGAGACAGAGAGACAGAGAGAGAGAAGTTAACGACATGAAGTAAAGCAAACCCACCGTGGCCTGCAAATATACGAGAAAGCCCATGCCAGCACCGCAATTACCATTGGGCTAATGCAGACAGACAACACAAATGGCCGCCCGAGTGACCGAGCCAGTGATAGTTGGACTCCCGTACGCCGAGTCACAAACACACACACACACACACAAAAAAACAAGCATTCATCAACACTGTTGGTGTGAATGAAAGAAGACAGACCCAAATGGAGACTGTGGAGAAAACAAAGACACATGTGTATCGCGCAGAGTAACAAAACTTCGTCAACATCGTGTCGAGTAAACATGCGCAATCAGAAGAACCATAAAAGGCGGCATCCCAGGCTCTACATTGGATTTGAGCCTGTTTGCTCGCCATTCTCTTGACGCTCCTTGATTTCGTCGGGTAGGATGCCGTTTTGTTCGCATGCGCGCTTGTAGATCTGGCACTCGTCCCATGCACGTTGGCACTCTGCTTTGAACTTGTCGCAGCTGGCACTGAGCTCAGTAATGGCCTGCTCGGTCAGTAGCTTCTCGAGCGTCCACTTTTCAATGTTTTGCTGCTCATTTTCCTTGAGCTGGGTGATGAATTGGACGGCGCGCTGGAGGATGGAGCCCTTGTTCTTCTCGCAGCCTGGGACAATCTTGGCGAGTTCATTGATGCCCTCGTTGATTGTTTCGCGGCGGCGGCGTTCAACTGTGTACGTGTCAGTCGTGGAATGCATGAATTGTGGCGAGTGACATGTACGCACCTTCTTTGTGGTTGTCTCTCCGCACCTTGTGCCACTCTTCTGTGCCCACCTGAGGCTTGTGAGTGGCGTTTTGGGGCGGCGAGTCGCTGGGTGCTGTCTGACCCGGACGGCCCGTTTGTGTGGCGGCCTTGAGAGCCTCGAGACTAAAGTCCTGCATGCCTGTCTGCTGGTTGTTGTGGTCGCCCATGCCAAAAGAGCCATCACCCGAGTTCTGGGGCTGGAATTGCAGTTCTGTTGCTTGGGGCACCGTCATTTGGTGGTAGGCTAGGGCGGCCGCCGCGGTATCGCCGACGCTGGCAGTGTTTGTGCCGCCATTGTGGTGGACGTCGAATTGTTGCTGCATGTCGTCGTCGGCAGCGTTGTGGGCGGCGAGGAAGGAAGCCGTGGCCTGGTCGGTCAGGTCGTTGTTGGACGTGTGGGGCGCGGGTCTGTTGATGCCTTGGTCGCGCGTGTCGCGCTTTCGCTTGTTTGTGTGGACGCTGCTGTGAGCGTCCAGCTTGCCGTCAGTAGGGTAGCCGGCAGTGTCGGCCATGGTGTCGATTAGAGAAGAAGGGGTATCAAAAGACGGCGTGGTCAAAGCAGAGATGGAGCGCGCGCTGCAAAGTAGAGTAGCAGCGCAAGAGGGTCTAGCGCGTGGCTGCCAAGGAAGAGCAGGCGCGGTGAAGGACGGTGATGCAGCAGCGGCGGCGGGGTGTGTCACTGCAGATCAAAGTGACGCAGTCGTGTGCGGGAGAGACTTTGGGTGGGGGAGCGACAGGTAGGTAGTGGTGGTGGTGGTAGTGGTGGTGAAGTGAGGTTGAACAAGACGCGCTTGGAGGTCGAGCGGCAGGGCGGAGGACAGCCGAGGCGGGGGGGGTAGTTCGCAGTTGGGGAATGGCAGTTCGCAGATTGCGGCGCTTTGCCCGCCAGTTCGCGCGCAAGGGTAGGGAGCAGCAGACAGAGGGGCAGCTATGCGACTAGCATGGGGACATACAGAGGCCTGCAATGAACAAACATTAGCACGGGCGCAGGCAGTTGAGGACGGTCATGGTAGAGAGGAGCAGGCGATTGGGCGCGCATCGACGGGGCCGTGGCAGCGAGACGAGCGGGACGAGAGTCAAGGCGCAGCGAAAAAAAGACCACCATGGGCTCCAGTCTCATGACGCGACAAGGCGGTGGGTCGTCGTCATGGTAAGGAGCACAAGGAGCGTCGTGCGCTGGTTGGTGGTGGATGATGCGCGCCTGGGACAACAGGCGGGATGCGGAGCACCATGGCGGCGAGGCAGCCGTCTTGCCCTCTTGTCTCTCACGCTCGTCTCTGTCCCCCTCTTCCCTCTTTGCGCGTCAGCCGTCGCTCGCACTCGAGACGTCGAGTAACGGTTGCAAGCGAGTGACAGGCGGCGCGAGGGGTGGCGAGGAGCGGGCGGGCCGTGTGGCAGGTCGCAGGTGGGTAGTCGAGCAGGAAAGCGACCATGGCGGTCCACACTCACCAGACGGTCGCTGGTAACGTAATCGCGAGAACAAACGGCTGTCGGATGCTCGAGGCAGCGCAGCTTGGAGGCGACACGGCGGCTGCACGCAGAATCGAAGCGTGCCGGGAAGAGGACAAGGAGGGATGCGTGGCAAACACTTACCTTTGTATTGCAGCAGCTTGGAGGCGAGAATGCTGGGGGGTGTTCAAGGCCGTGGTCGTGGTCGTGGTAATGGAGAATCACGAGGAGGAAGAAGGTCACGGGGGAGGGCGGCGGCGCTATCTCTTCTATCAACTGCGAAGGGGCGCACTTATGCGAGCAGGGCTAGCCCGCTGACCAATCACGTGCCCGGCCGCCATGCAGCCCGTCTCCACGCCCAGCCCTCTCGCTACATGCTCCCATCTAACTCTACTCTACTCTACATACATATCACCAACAACAAGCACCACCACCACCACCCGCCTGCATCCCAGCCGCTCATCATCTCGCCGCCCTGTCCCATGAACGCCTGCATCCATACACACTAGCCCCGGCTCCCGCGACCCGTTGCCGCCCATCAACCCTCTTCCTGGCTACAGCTGCCCTGCTTACCAGCAACTCGCTGCATCCTCCACCACTCCTACCACGCCCGTCTCACGCTCCCAGGCCCAGTCTGTTGATTGCACGGCTGACACCCCTAGACAACCTTGGCTCACCCGACTTCTCCAGCCAGCATTCACATGGCTCAGTCAGAAACACATGTGTGGCATGTGACACTCTGCGCCCCCCACATTGTCGAGCTACTGCAAGCCCGCTAACCCCTTTGGGCCTTTCCACGGTCATGCAATCCACCACCCTCTACTCCAACACGTTGACGCTTCACTCGTCGTGGCTCCACGACAAGCTCTTGTTGGAAAAGAATTAGAGGGCCCTGTTTCTCAGACTCTCCTTTCAGCCCTCCTATTCGAGCCCGCCCCAAGTGACTCGCCACAAATACCCAGCCTGGTCTGTGTACGTAATCCACCGTGGCTGGACAGACGCAACCCTCTCTTCCAGCAACCTGTCTCCCTAAACGTGCTAAACTGAACCCCCGTCTATTGCCAAAAAAGTCATCTGTCTCAAACCCTTCTTTCTACTCCACATGTTACACACACGCAGCCTTGCAGCCATCTGGATGCAAGTACCCTAGGCCAGCCACAAGCACAAAGTCACAAGACCTGCAGTCTTTTGCTCTGTTTACACCGCTGCTTGTTTTCACATTGCACTCACAAGTTGATTTTTTTCTCTCGTACTTGCTGCTGTCTCTGTGTTTTTCTAACCTAGGGTCGTTTGCTTGCACATGGCAGTGGCAAAGCATTGTCAAGTGAATTCATGTAGTGATAACTACATTGAAGAAATTGACAATAAACGGCTGCATCATCATGACGCCTCTGTTTAAATCCCATTTCTTCTCCTGCACATACGAACAATTACAGACTCGAGATAAAGCTGCTGACGCGTAGGCACTGCACATGACGCTTCCTTCGCTCTCTTAGCGCACACACACTTGGTCTCAAAGCATCCCCTCGCAAACCATGCATCTCGTATCTGCATTCATCTGCACAATCAGATACATCTGTTGTAGATCGTCTTGACGCTGCGTTTCGTAGCTCATGGGTTACAGAATAGATGAGGGTGGGCTACATTGCAGAGTAGGGGTCAAAGTCGTGCATGTGGCAAAATACACGACACAAGTGTAGGTGCTTGGGTCGACATCAACTGGAATGACTTGATCAATCTTTTTTTGCCTACAGATAAGTAGGTTTACAAGTTGAAAAGGTGGGTTGGGTAGGTGATGGCGTGGTTGTAGTTGTTTGTGGTTGCTTTTGCCAAACTCGTATTAGAAGAAAAAAAAAAAGCTGAACAAAAAACGCTTTGCTGATAGTTTGAATTCGCCACGATATCCCCATCTTATAGTACTGGGGGAACAAAGAAGAAGTTAATCTTACACAGCATTCGAGAGAAGCGCTCTGACCTAGCACATAATCATACATAAGCCAGCACAGAAGAACATGGCAGAGAGTTTGGTTTCCCTTCTATCTCGTTTCATTCATAAGAGAAGCAACTCTGACTCAAGTCTGTCTCTCTCTCTCTCTTTCACACTCTCTCGAGTCTGTGTGTGTGTGTGTGTGTGTCTATGTGTATACACCTACTCAAACTTCATCCGATTCACCAAACTCCCAATCCCATCCACCTTAATCTCCACAACATCGCCATCCTTCAAGAAGCCCTTTGGCTCCATAAACAAGCCCACTCCACTCGGGGTGCCCGTCAAAATAATTGTGCCAGCCCTCAGCGTCGTGCCGCGACTCAAATGCTCAATCACCTGGCCCACAGTATATATCATGTCGTCTGTGCTTGTCTGCTGTCTAATCTCGCCATTCACCTTTGTCCAATACGACAACTTGTGCGGGTCCGGAACGACGCTGGTGCTCGCGATGCAAGGGCCAATAGGCGCAAACTTGTCAAACGACTTTGCGTAGCCGAACTGGCCGCCAGACACGGACGCCGGTAGCTGGTAGTTGCGAGCAGACACGTCGTTGCCGACCGTGTACCCGAGAATCACGGATGCGGCGTCCGAAGCAGACACGTTTTTGCAGTCGCGTCCAATCACGATGCCTACTTCGCCTTCGTAGTCGAGCGCAGATTGGCATGCTGCTGGGATGGGGATGTCGTCGAGTGGCCCGGCGAGCGCGTCGCGCGGTTTGGTGAAGATGGCGGGGTTCGAGGGGATTTGGAGCTTGAGGAGGAGAGTTGGTCGAGGGATGCAGAGAAAAGGAAGGGGGATGGGGAGATACGTACATTGCATTCTTCAGCGTGCTTGCGGTAATTCAGACCTACGCATAGAATAATGTTTGTTGTGGGAAGCGGACATAGTAACTATTTTTTGTTCAATATAGCTTTCACGTCAGCTCAATTGTTTCCTTTGCATCTCCTTCTCCATGCTCGCCGTGATAAAACCACACTGTTCCCCCCCCTCCTCTCTCTCTCAAAGCAAGACAGCAAGAAAAAAAGAGAGTGAATGGGCAGGTCCTCAACCCCTCCACCCCATCATCTTACCTTCTTGACCACGGCCTTCCCGCCCTCAACCTTCCTAAACCCCTGCTCCACATCCCCCTCGACAAGCTGCACACTGCTCCCCTGCAAGCCCTTCGGATCTGCCAGCTCTTGCTCTACATTCCCATACCGAATCTTTCCCTCTGCATCTTCGAACCGGATTAAGCGCTCGAACCCCGCTGTCGTCATGGCTGCTATGTTTTTCCTCGAGCTGGGGTATACAAGGGCTTGGACTGGGCAATGCAAGCGAGGACGTGCTGCCGCTGCTGATGCGGTAAGAATGCCGGTAGTGTGGTAGTGGTGAAAGCGACGCGGAAACAAGCGTGTGCAGTGCAACAAGGGAGATGAAGCGATGGTGGAGAACATTAGTACACAAGAGAGAGGGAGAGCGAAAGTGGATTACAAAGCCTTCACGATCAAGAAAAGCGGCCTGCACAAGCCCCCCGAAACCGGAATGTGGAGTGCCTCTTCGCTCGCAGTTTGTGTGCAGAGACGGCATTGGGCCCCACGTTCACAAGTTACGTATGGGACGCGGGGCAAGACGGAAGTGAGGGGAGCGTTTCGGCATTTCGTTGTAGAGTAAGCCGAAAAGAGAAACAAAAATGGGTACCTAGTTGATTCGGATTGGAGTAAAACTCGCGGGACTACTGTGTACGTAGGCGTTGGAGAGGGGATGAATATTTTTCCGATGTAGGAGGGAGTACATACTTGGATGGAGAGGGGGAATGATAATCATAATAGGAGTCTCTCTCTCTCTCTCTCTCTCTCCAGGACACACGAATGGCATGCATGAAAAAATGACAACCCCACTTGTTAATAAACGAAACCTGCAAACTCGCGCGTGTGCGGGTATTTTGTTTTGTTTCATGCCTTGCCCCGTCTAAAAATGTATATCGTCTGGTGATGTCCTTCCACCATAGAGAACCACAGAACTAACCTCAGCCACTCATCTCCACATCTCCATTGCTCTGCACCCCAGCCTCGGGATCCAACCGTCCCAGACATCCCGGACAGTTATGCAGCACCATGTGGGCAAACATGTCGCAGTCGATGCAAAAATGGCTTTGACAAGCCCTGCATTCATACCTCCCACTTTCACTAGCCTTCTGCTCCTCACTATCATCATCGTTTCTCTTGGCGCCGTTGGTTTCGGCCTCTTTTGTTGCCTCGCCATTCTCCTTTGTTTTACTTGGTGCATCGCTAAAGGCTGCGAGACAACCCACACACTGCTTACTGCCTATCTCGCGGGCGCGCGACCACGAGACCGTGGCCCAGTTGCGCAGAGGGAAAAGGTGATGGTACGAACGTGCCAGATGGGTAGAGAGAAGAAGGGTGAGTTGGCACGAAGGGCAGGTTATCGGTAGCGAACACACTTTTGCACTGCACCTCGAGCATTTATATCCACCCATGGTCAGGTTTCCATGACATGCGCACATGGTTAGCTGGTCTTCTACTACGCGTGAGGGAAAACCCATCATCATGAGAGCAGCGGCAGAGTCTGCAGGTTGGGCTGCTGGTGCGCTGGACATGGGTTGACGGATGACAGGTGGCGTTGTGGTGGCTAGCAGCAACTCTTTAAGCATCTCCTGATCTGTAGCGATGGTGTATTCCGACTCATCGCCTGCATTGGTTCGTTTGACAATCTCGGTGCATATCTTGAGACGTGCGCCCATGCCAATGACACTCACACGTATCCGGTCCCTCACGCACGCCTTGACCGACTGATGGATGTCGCCCGGGTCCAAACTCAGCAGGCTGCCAAAGACGACAATGACTTCCCGTGTGCCATGGCTAGGCGTGTGGTACAGCGTCGCTCTCGCCAGCTCCAGAGCGTTTTGCAAACTGGGCGAGCCCTTTGGCTCCTTGCCGTCGTCCTTGCTCCTCAGCCCTTGTATTGCCGCAACGTGCTCTGCAGGATTCCCCGAAAGCTCGGAGATGCGTATGCAGACGCCGTCGTGCATGCCGAGGACGCTCATTTGTGAAATGGGGTTCTGTTCAAAGAACTCGCGAATGTAATCCTGCGTGTAGTTGACCATGGTGATGAAGCGGCTGGGTCGCATGTCCTTTTCCAGCATGGCTTCGGAGAGGTCCAGCACAAGCACAACGTGCCGTATGATGCCTCTCTGAAAAGGCTTTGTATCCTTTCGCAACCGCTTGCGCTTGCGCTCCTCTTCCCTCTCTTGTACACTCTTCCCGAGGGTACCATCGTCTGCTGGCTGTATCGTCTTCTCGACCGTCCGCGAATATTCCGTCTCCCATGCCTTGCGCTGAGGTGCTTCCTTCACTGGCACCTCGACCTTCCGCCTCTTGCTTGCTGCCGTCGACTGTGCACGCGTATTGGAAGAACTGCTCTTACTGCCGACATATTCGTCGTCGGATACCTCGTCTTCAAAGTCGTAATCGGAATCCGCCATGGCTTGCGTCTAGCTTTATGACCTGGGAGCAGTGCTTTTGGAGCTCGGTCTCGAGACGTCCGATATCATAGGTGGCGGTAGATATGGATAGGCGAGTGGCGGAAGGTAGACTGGCGCACTTGGGCTAGGATGCGCATTCACAATGCGCCGCGCCAGAGCAAAGGGTGGCAGCAGACGTCGTGTGTGTGTGTACGTGTGGTAGAGAGCAAAGAGGATGCTTTGATAGCGGCGATCATTCAAGCCTCGCTTCTGGAAAAGCTGCAGGAGCAAGGGTGGGCCCAATGTGTTTTCCTTTTTGTGTCAAGGTCTACAGTTTCATCAGACGGAACGGTTCCAAACCACTCGAGTTTGGGGTAGGGTTCGCCGTCAAGGCATGACGGTCGACGATCTTGGACCCACCTTGGGAGGTGGAACGTGTTCCACACGTAATAAGCTCGACACGCGCTCGCGTCTGATTGTTTTTTTGCACGTGAAGATTTCCAACAAAGAACCAAAACTTCTATCAGCATCGTAACAATGAGATTGATTCAGCAAACATTATATAAATCGTAGCAGAAGCTGGCATGACGCATCGAATGCGTCTCACAGAGCCCCTAATATGGTATACGCTATGCCCAAACAAAGACCACCTTTCATAAAAAAAACATTACGCCGTTGCTTTTGCAGCTCCGAGATTACCATTACATGGTCCTCGTCCTCGTCGTCTTCGTCCTAATTATAGGTGCCTGAGCCGGCTACCGTGGGCATGGGCCAGTCGTCCTCGGTGATGCTGGACCAAAACACCCAGACCATGACGACCGCCAAAAGGGTGAAGAGGGTTTCAAACAATCCTCCGTTGATTTTGCCCGAGCTTCCGTTGCAGATGTGGACGCTGATGACGTACTGGAAAATCTGAGCGATTGCAAACAAAAGCGCTGCAGCGGCAAGGTATACTGAGAAGACACGTTAGCGGAATGTAGGGTTGGTTGGGTTTTGGTATAGACAAGCCACTTACGCATGGGCTTTCGCTCGCCAAGCACGCGCAGGACCAGGAAGGCCTCAAGCAGGAAGAAGACGACGATGAAGAACAAGGGTACAAGCTGGTACAGCGTGTAGAGAGCATAGGCTCTGTTTGGTACGTTCAAAGTCGAGTCCCAGTAGCCGGTCCAGCCCAGTCCGGTGTCGAGGGCAATGTAGCCGGTGCCGATAAAGATGATGATGGATGAGATCAAGAGCAGACCGATGGATACCGGAGTGCCGTCGTCCAGGAGTTGGTAGCCGACGGCGCCGTTGAGCATGAGGATCCAGGACGTGGCGGTGATGGCAGCAATGTGGATGGCGACAAAAACCTGTGGGACGGTTAGATGTTTGCGCCAGCACTGTAGGCTAGGATAGACGTACGATGCGCACTTTGCTGTTAAGAGGGAACCCGCCGATGGTGAAGATTTCGCAAATGGATACAATCATGTAGCCGATAAGGAAGAGTTGCATTTCTCTGCGCCCGAGGTTAGCCCAGGACATGGACATGAACCACCCATTAGAGGAGAAAAACAATACACACCTTCTTCCGACAGCAGCCTTCTTCCTTTGCGATCGCCATAGTAGGAATAGTGAAACAAGAAGGGCGATGGCGCATAGTAATATGGAGCCTGGCAGTGGATGATGTGAGCAAAGCGTCACTTCTTGTAGTTTTTTTCTTGAATGCGCCAGATGGGATGAGCGTACCTAGGTTATGCAGGTTGCGGCCTCCGCCGACAGGAAAGCCTTGCAAGGTGCAGCCATTCTGCCATCCGTTGTTGTTCTTGGTGGACGCTGGGTTGAAGAGCTGTGGAGAGAGAAAGCGGGTTAGCGGCGCAAAGGCCAAAGAGCGAGTGGGCGGGCAAAGGGGCGGAGTGTCAGCAACATACATAGCACACTGTCAGATGGGTTGTTAGTTATGGAATGGATGTGGGTAAGATTCTGTGAGGATTGTTTTCGTACCTGGGAGAGTGCTCCATTGGTTGCCCGAATCTCTGCAAAAGTCGGCAAACTCTCCGTATGAGTTGACCATGGTTGCTGGGTGGCTTGGGCGGAGCGGAGCGCAGCGTGGGACTCGGGCGCGTCGAGTCTAGCGGAAAGGAGGAGCTGTGCGTGTCTCCGATAGCAGAGGCAGAGGCAGATGGGAGACAGAGTGTGCGCAATGGCAGCAGGCGGCAGGCGGCGGGCGTGAGGACAGCGTGGGATGGGAGAGTCGGGGTGGAGGAATGGTTCTCAGCAACGTCTTGCGGGCGTGGCTGGGGGAGCTTGGTTGAAACAATGCACGAAGCCAAGCCTCTGAGGTTTGGGAGCTGGGGCGGATTGTATGGCTGGGAGGGGAGGGCGCTACCGGGGGTGCTGCAGTGGGGGCAGCAGGCGAGAAATGGGGATGCGTCAACAAGTTGCAGGCGTGTGAAGAGGTGGTGATGCAGCAGCAACAGCCGGGCGCGAGCGAGCGAGTGAATTGAAAGGCCTCTCTGCGTCTTGTCAGAAGGGCTTGAATCTGAGTTGGACGATGCCGAGCAAAGACGTTTAATCTCGGGCGCAGCCAATGGCAGGCGGGCGGACTGGCGCTATGGCACCCCAGCAGCGTGTTTTGGCCGCGGCAGAGGCAGCGCCAGCGCCCAAAACCTGGCAGCATAATAAACAATCTTGACCCTTTGATTTGACGGCTCGACGAGCAAAAACAACCGTCGTGGCGTTTCTCAGCCATTGTTTCTGTCGAGTGGGCAGTCCTCTTGAGGGCAGATGGCTCGCTACGGCTGGCCGGCGGCCTCTGCTCGCCCGGCCGGTGTGTGTGTGTGGGCGGTCAAGTTGGCTGCTGGCAGCATCGGCGCGGTTTCACAAGGGGACAAGCGTGCAGCCGTCAGAAGCGCTGGCCTGGCGTTGCGGCGGTGAAAAAGAGTGGAATGACGTCGGGCGTGCAAAAAAGAACCAGGAATTGCGACGGGTGGGTGCGTGGGGAATCGATCGCCCGACCACCGTCTTGATTGCGCGCGAGCCGGGGGAGGCGCCTTCTTCTTTTTTGGAAGGCATTGCTGCGAGTGGTTATTTTACTTCCCTGCCGTGATATTCATGCTCTGCCCTGCCTTTCCTTGCCTTGCTTGCCTTGGCACATCTCCCTATACACTCATCACCCAGACAGACCCCAGCACGTGACCGACGCCTGCTCACATGTCACCACCACGCACATCAGCACTGTAATAGAGTTTCTCCCAGCAGCCGCATGCGGCGCAAGACAAATAACCGGTTCGCGGCTTTCTTTCCGCATGCTATGCTCATTGTCTCCACGCGGGGCTCCAGTCTGCCTACTATCATGGACTAGCATGCGAAGCTGCTAGCATAACCCCATGGCGGCCCACCTCGACCAGCGTCAGCGTGCATGACTACATACTACATACAATGTACATTTTCTATGTACATGCATCCATCCACACGGCTGCTGCTCTGGAATGGAATAAAATAAAAGGACAGCCGGCAGAGGCGGCTGAACAAACAAACCATGGCCTCCACCACACAAGCTTCAGCCGCCCACACCATCCTGGCGCCCGCCATGCCGCTCTCCCGTCTGAGCAGACAGCATCGTGCCAAGCATGCCCATCACCCCCCGGCTGGCTGCCTGTCTTACGTTCGCATGCACCCAACCTCTGATCCATCGTGCAAAAACTCCCAAACCCGTGTGCACACGAGTTCAGATGTGACCGTCTGTCCCTGCTCACCGCCTTGCCGCTAATCCCCTCCTGTCCTGCTCTGCCCTGCACACACACGCATCCGTTGCTCGGCTGCTTGACCCTGTGACGTGCGCCCGCAGCTACTATCTTTTCGTTGCTTCTCCCTTCCCCCCATCCGCACTTTGGAGACGGGCTGCTCCCTAACAGCTCGCTACCTTCACCATTCCCTCACGCTCGTCCACCCCCCGGAGGCCTGCCAACATCCCGCTCCACAATCTCTCGTCCTCGGCCCGCCCACGACACCACGACTCGGCTTATCTGCTCCACGACCACGATAAGGACAGCCCCCGTTCCTCGCTCGACACGCCCTCGTCCGAATCAGACCTCTCCGTCTGGTCCGACACGGGCGACCTGGTTGACCAGCTTGCCGATCGCGAAGACCCGCTGCGCCTGCGCCTCGACGCCAACCAGTCCTCCTCAACCTCGCGTCGCCAGCAAAAGCGCACCCGCTTTGCTTCCCACGACTTCCACGAAAAGGGTGCCCTCATCCGCAAGGACGACATCCCCATTCCCGATCCAGGCATCCGCACAATCTCAAGGGCTGAGCGCATCCTCGCTGCCGTCATGGCTCCCAACGATGGGCCCTCCCGTATCCATGGCCTTCACGGCAAGAAGCTAATGTGAGCCTCACAAACATGGCACAAACCCATCATGCTTCAAACCATGTTACTAACCGCACACCCAGCTACTTCACCAGTGTCTTTGTCTCATTAGGTGTATTCCTGTTTGGCTATGACCAGGGCGTCATGTCCGGAATCATAACGTACGCCATCCCCCATCTTCATCCCCATCCCCAATTCGAGCATAATCTGATCCCACTCCAGGGGCATCTACTTCAAGGACTACTTCAACCAGCCCACGTCTGCCGAGCTGGGTACAATGGTCGCCATCCTCGAAGTCGGCGCCTTCATCTCCTCGCTAGTCGTTGGCCGCATTGGTGACGTGCTCGGTAGGCGGAAGACGATTCTCTATGGCTCCCTCATCTTCGTCGTCGGCGGAGCTCTCCAGACCTTTGCAACTGGCATCCCCATGATGCTGCTTGGTAGGATCATTGCTGGTCTTGGTGTCGGTTCCCTGTCGACAATCGTCCCCGTCTACCAGTCCGAAATCTCGCCCCCACACAACCGAGGAAAGATGGGCTGCATCGAATTCACCGGCAACATTGCTGGCTATGCCGTCAGTGTATGGGTCGACTACTTTTGCACCTACATCCAGAACGACTGGTCATGGAGAGTCCCTCTCTTCATGCAGTGCATCATGGGTCTTCTCCTCGCCGCTGGCTCCCTGCTCATTTGCGAGTCCCCAAGGTTTGTCCCACAACCCCCTCCCCCTCCCCCACTTTGCAAACCCGACTAAACTCTCTTTCTACAGATGGCTTTTGGATAACGATCACGACGAAGAGGGCATTGTAGTCATCGCCAATTTGTATGGAAAGGGTGACATTCACAATGCTAAAGCACGAGATGAATACCGTGAAATCAAGATGAACGTCCTGCTCCAGCGCCAAGAAGGTGAACGTTCCTATGCCGACATGTTCAAACGATACTCCAAACGCGTCTTCATTGCCATGTCCGCCCAAGCCCTTGCGCAACTCAACGGTATCAACGTCATTTCCTATTATGCTCCCCTTGTCTTTGAGGAAGCCGGCTGGTACGGCCGCCAGGCAATCCTCATGACTGGTATCAACGCCATCACCTACCTCTTATCCACCATCCCTCCATGGTACATTGTCGACACGCTGGGTCGCCGAAAGATTCTCTTGTCCGGAGCACTCATGATGCTGGTTTCTCTTTCCGCCATCTCCTACTTCATCTTCCTACAAGCTTCGTGGACACCCAACATGGTCGTCATCTTCGTCATGATCTACAACGCTGCCTTTGGATACTCGTGGGGTCCTATTCCCTGGCTGTACCCGCCAGAGATTCTGCCTCTGAGCATCCGTGCCAAGGGTGCCAGTTTGAGTACCGCCACCAACTGGGCCTTCAACTGGCTAGTCGGAGAAATGACACCCATCCTCCAGGAGCACATTCAGTGGCGTTTATACCTTATTCACGCATTTTTCTGTGCCGTCAGTTTCGTCATTGGTAAGTTTACCCCTTTTTTTTGAAAACACTGAGAAACGAATCACATGCTCACATGAGTTGTAGTCTACTTCATCTACCCCGAAACTGCCAATGTCCGTCTCGAAGACATGAACTCTTTGTTCGGAGACGCCACCTCGGTCATGCCCACCCCCGAGACGCTTGCCCAGGCCGAATCTCTGTTCAGCGGCGAAGGTCGTGGCTCGCCCATCCCCTCGCTCGACATCCGAGGCGGACGCCGCGCCGCAGATGATGCCATCCCCGGACTCAGCATCGACCCTCCTGATGTCGAAAGCGGCAACAAGGACATGACCAAGGCCGATACTGACAACGGCGGCGACGGCATCGGCGGCTGGATCAGCAACATGGTCAAGAGAACAAAGGGCAATGGCGAAGGCGACAGCTCAAGCGGCGGAAAGTACAAGCAGATTGGACAGAATGAGGACTAATTGGCCCCTGCGCCGGTGCAAATGTACACCATTTCGCATTTCATACACATGCATCTGCATGCTGCAGCGTGCGCACGTGCGCCGCCGAAGACGACGGCGTTGTTACAATACTTTGAGCGAGAAGCTCGACAAACGAGTGTTTTGGGTTGATAGAGTGTGTAAAGCATTGTCAGGGCGTTTATCCTTCTCTCATCTACGGCCCAACCAGGGTAGAAATTTGGCCAAGTAAGAATCTCGTCAAGAGCATTCTTCGCAATATTATGTTTTCTAGACGGTCTTTTGCACGTTGAGCCTTTTCTCCAAGTACTGTGTTGCAAAAGGTCGGTAATAACTACGTTTCTCTTTCTCGCCTTCCAGCTTGCTACACCAACACCATGTAGAATATAGAACCTTTGTCCAGTGCGACGCATCGGAAGCATTCCACTCAGTCGGGCTTGTCTGCAGGCTGACCCTAGCAGCTTAGATCCTACTTGACGACTGGGATTTGAGTTTGGTAACGTGCGCAGGTGCCATGTTTATCCCACTCTAAAAGTAACAGCCCGACTATACACTCATCCACTCCACAGAGCAGTCTTGGTAACACAGTAACGGCAATTGGTGTTGCTAGTACCAGTCTGGAATGTCGTCGCAGGATTCGGACGGTGGCTTTCACGTGACGGGCTGAGTGAACAGGTGTCGCGCGGCGCCCGGCTCTAGCTCCCTTACTCGTAGTTCTAATTCGGGACAGCCCACCTCCTCGATTCTGCAGCGGCAAGTCTGGTCCATCGACCTTTTCTTCTTTGAGCCTTTTGTACTCTTTCTTCTCAAATCATTTTGGGGGTTTTCTTCTACGGCCAAAGGCCTCTTTTAATTTGATTGCCTTTTCCCCGCATCCGCCTGCGTGCGTACCGCTGCACACCCAGTGGTCGCGCCAGCTCCTGTGGTACCGACCTACTCGTTTACCCCCCAAACTCGTCTTGAAGCCACGAATCCCTTTTCCTTCTCCTGGACTAAACCGCGACGATATCTTCCATCCACCACATAGCCGAGTAGTGACTCACTACAATGGCGTCAACTGCCCGTACAACGGGCGCTGATGCGCAAGCCGACGAGCTACGAAGGAGAAATGTAGCAACACAACAAGGCACCCAGGATCCTCCAAGCCTACAGGTACCACCGGTCAAGGAAAAGTCAAAAGACAAGGTATGCGCTCTTGTGCAGGCTGCATCAGGCCTGCCCACCAAGCAACACCTGCAGGGTACGATTGCTAACCACACCCGTAGCCTTTCAGCATCATCTCCTTCTTTGACGAGTACGAGTTTATTTGGGCGCCTCTGATATTCACCTTCTTCGCCTTCTTCACGCGCATGTACAAGATTGGCCTGTCGCCCATTGTGACATGGGACGAGGCTCAGTAAGCAGAATCACGATTCCACATGGGAACCGGTACTGACTACAAGCAGTTTTGGCAAGTTCGGTTCGCATTACCTCAAGCGCGAATTCTATTTCGATGTCCACCCGCCGCTCGGTAAAATGCTCGTTGGTCTATCGGGATACCTCGCAGGATACAATGGCTCATTTGAGTTCAAGTCAGGAGAGACATACCCACCGGAGCTGAACTACACCTTTATGCGTCTCTTCAACTCGGCCTTTGGTGCCGTCTGCATTCCCCTGGCATACTTTACCGCAAAGGAATTGGAATTCCGCAGGCCCACTGTCTGGTTCATCACGTTGGCCGTTCTTTGCGAGAACTCGTACACGACCATCAGTCGCTTCATTCTCCTTGACTCGATGCTTCTGTGCTTTACCTTCACAACCGTCTTTTGCTGGTCCAAGTTCCACCGCCAGCGACACGACCCATTCTCTCCTGAGTGGGGTCTGTGGCTGATGATGACTGGTGTTTCGATTGGATGCGTATGCAGTGTCAAGTGGGTTGGTTTTTTTGTTACTGCCTTGGTAGGACTCTACACGGCTGAGGATCTCTGGCACAAGTTTGGCGACTTGAAGATGCCCAAGGTATGTAATATGCATCACTCGCCTTCAAAACTAAGCTAACAAACTCAGGTTGAACTCGCCATGCACCTTGCGTTCCGAGTATTCAGTCTTATCCTCATTCCGCTCGCCGTTTACATGTTCTCCTTCTACCTGCACTTCCTCATTCTCGAAAACAGCGGACCCGGTGACGCCCAGATGAGCTCTCTCTTCCAAGCAAATTTGAGGGGAACCCAAGTTGGCAAGGACAGCCCGTTGGAGGTTGCGTTTGGATCTCGTGCGACCCTCAAGAACATGGGATATGGAGGTGGACTGCTGCACTCTCACGTTCAGACGTACCCCGAAGGCTCTACACAGCAACAGGTTACCTGCTACCACCACAAGGACGCCAACAACGACTGGTTCTTCTACCCCAACCGCCACGAAGTCCCCTACGAGGTGGATGAGCCTCTTCGATTTCCCGGAAATGGCGACGTCATTCGTCTGATCCACGCCCAGACCGGTCGTAACCTTCACTCGCACCAAGTCGCGGCTCCTGTTACCAAGGCTGATTGGGAAGTTTCTTGCTACGGCAACACGACCGTTGGAGATACCAAGGATCACTGGGTAATTGAAGTTGTCCGTGACGCTGCCTCTAGGGACTACTCGAGGATCCGCACACTTACTACAGCCTTCCGTCTCCGACACAAGGATCTCGGCTGCTATCTCCGGGCTGGCAACGTCAACTTGCCTCAGTGGGGATTCAAGCAAATCGAAACGACTTGTGTCAAGGCCAACAACCCCCGTGACGTTTACACACACTGGAACATTGAGAGCCATGTCAACGAGAAACTGCCACCCGGCAACCCTGGCGACTACAAGTCACCTTTCCTCCAAGATTTTATCCATCTCAACGTTGCCATGATGACTTCCAACAACGCGCTTGTGCCTGACCCTGATAAGCAGGATGACCTTGCATCTAGCTTTTGGCAATGGCCCATTCTCCATGTTGGTCTTCGTATGTGCGGCTGGAACGATGACAGTAAGTTTGAATGTGATGTTTTTTAGGAAGTGGTTGCTAACATGATGACAGTTGTCAAGTACTTTTTGCTGGGTAACCCGCTCATTTACTGGGGCAGCACAGCTTCTCTCGGTGTCTTTGCTCTGATTGTGCTCTTTTACCTGATACGCTGGCAACGCGGCTACAAGGACCTGAGCCAGTGGGAGATTGACCAAATCCACTACGCTGGCATGTACCCAATCATCGGCTGGTTCCTGCACTATATTCCCTTTGTAGCCATGGGTCGTGTGACGTATGTGCACCACTACTACCCAGCGCTATGGTTTGCCATTTTGGTCATGGGCTTCTGTCTCGACTTTACCACACGGAAGTTCCCCAGACCAGTACAGTGGGGTATTTTTACCGTCCTGTATGTGGCTACTATTGGCTTGTACTGGCTCTTCCGCGCCATTTCTTTTGGTATGGTGGGACCAAGTAGCCAGTGGAGGCATCTCAAATGGCTCGATAGCTGGAGGATTACCGACTAGACTGGGTGCTGTATCTCACGGGGCTTTAGTTTTGGTTTCATCTCGTCGTCGTCTTCTTTCTTTTTTTCGAAAGCACAACGTCGAGAATAGGACGGGGGGTTTCTGAGGGTTCGGCAGAAGTGTGTGTGAGGGTGAATGTAGTGGGAGAGTATTTTCTAGATGAAACTATGTACAATAATTTTTTTTTGCCAGATTGTGGTTCTTATGTGCCCTTGAACCAACCATGCCTTGTGTTTCTTTTTTTCTACAACTCACACCAATCTGCAGTGTCCTGTTCTTAGCTGAGACAGACGAACGGACGTAGCTAGGGTAGAGTAGAAAGTAGAAGATAGAAGGGTAACACTGCATCAAATTAGAGAGACCCAGAATTTTTATTCCCCTCTCCCCCGTTCCCTAGTAAAGACATTGATTAAATACATCCATGTGTCATCGTCACCAATAGGCCTTTTAGCTATGCAGAGTAGGGTAGAGTTTGTATGAAGCACCCACGGGTTTATATACATAGTATGTAGCTAACTATGCTTTGGCGGGGGGGGGGGGGTTCTTTCCTTTTTTGCATGAGTTCGTAAAAGGGGTGCTGGGGCACTGGATGGCTGGGGCTGAGGTTTGATATGGCTGAGACTTGCGCGTATGGAGCGGATATGTGGAGGAAGTGTAGTAGTAGTAGTAGTAGTAGTAGTAGTAGTAGTAGTAGTAGTAGTAGTAGT